>CAJQZM010040853.1:13846-28490 GCA_907164665.1 Colias nastes | reverse complement strand
GAATAAGTATATCGCATAATATAACCTTTTTTGATGGACTTGCGAGGCCCGATAACGGTAACAAATTTGTTTGAATAGCTGTTTTTCTCGAACACGACGAGGGAGTTTCTTTGTCCAATAAAGTTAAACAGGTGTTCGTTTAGGCTAGTTAAATACTTTAGCTTTTATTTTAATCAATTTAAAATTGATCTTTTCAACATATGTGCATACTTTTATTGCTTTAACGTAATAAAATATGAATTACAATTGAGCATGTAGTTATCTGAAGTCGCCACATATTTTTATAATATCAATAATATCCATTATAATAATCCGTATATAATAATCCGTATTAACTACCATATAACTTTTACGAAAAAAGCTGCACGAATGCGTAATTCTTTATAAATCCTCTCCAATCCTTACAAAGACCTGATCCCTTGGGAAAAAAGGGAAAATTGATGACACTGATGCGGTTGAATATAGCTTCTCTACAATGTAACGAAACTAGGATATTCATCTTACTTACAGGTCAATTCACTTGGTGTATTGTACATCTGTCTATAATAAAATGGAATGGGACAGATTTTGTTATATATTTGATCATAGATTATTATTATGGAACTAAATATCATAGTACCTACTTATGTTATTTTAACCCGATTTGGTTCTCAAGTTGATTTGCTCCGGCTCGTACCTATTTCATTGATCTTTGCTAATTGAATAGGTTCGTAATTATTAGAGCGTTATTCCAAGAGAACACTTATTGATTTGAATATTCAGTAATGGGGATGAAAATTATTAATTAACCAGTTTGAATGCAGAGCATTTCGCGGAAATTTTAGAAGTTAGAACTGCACAAGGAGTCGACCTCTGTGTGACCTAGACTTACACAAATATTTACGTACCTATAAGAAGGTACATGAGTTTCTAATAAGAGACATTCGTTCAATATTAATTTGAATAAAATATTGAATAGAGTGAAGAAGTTATTTTCGGGGTCAAATATATTTATTGGAACCGCTGCGCTGGAAGCTTACAAAAACTTTCTCAATTAGGCGAGGCGAGACTTGATTCAGACGTGAAGAGAAATAAAGTTCTACACATTGGTTGTTAATTAAATTGCTTACCAAGATGTTTTACTGGATATATAACATTTTATTGTGGTTATAATAAAGTGTTAGATAAGCATTGTTTTCTTAGAAACATAATACCTACTTAAAGTTTATATTTGGAACGTCTATTTCAATAAAATTATAATATTATGTTAATCTAATTACAAACTAACATGAAGAAAAATTCAATACTTACGCTAACAGAATCCTTTTTACACAATCATGTTTTGATTATATTACAATACATAGACTGTATTATAATATCTCCTCACATTTCAATAATTAAGAGTATCTAGCACAGAACATATAAAGGTATCTAGGTACCTAGCTGTGAAAATTACAATGCATATGTTTGTTTTACGAGAAAAAAGACCGTACCTGTTTTATTCCCACTCGCATTTTAGAAGTTATAAGTAGAGTAGCGATTCTTTTCACTGCACGTCAGGTTTTTTCATGGAACTTTTTGCTTTTAGCTTTTGTGTCAACGCGACAACTGATAATTGCGAAAGCTTTAATGTCTATTTGCGTTTCATATGAAATACTTATAAAGAAACTGTTTGCTTTAATAAGTATCAGGTTTTCATAATTGATTTGACACAAATATACAAAAAGTGTGTGTATAGCTTTTATTTTCATCGGCCGCGGCACCTTTCACCTAGCTTATTGTGTCATTGTATGCGATTTTAAATCTTAACCAATCCGTTATACTTACAATGCATTGTATAACGGAACCACATTTCATTTAGACGTTTAATAGCGTGTACATTTAGTCTTCTAAACGTCTACCAAAGTCTATAAATCAATATATCAACATAATGCATTTCTTCGAAACCACCGTTCAGTTTGTGTAGAAAACGCTTTACAATTTTTAAGAAAATAATGTTAACTTTTCTCTATGTTCAGGAAAATAACAAGAATGTTATTACTTAAGTTTATTTGTGTTTGACAACATATAACACTGCGTTCTAACTTGCTGCAACTTTGCAACATTCACATAAAATATGTAGCCTCACTTAAAACTTAGGTAACTATACTAAATTTTCAAGCTCCTTAACGTCAAACATCAAAAAATATATATTTTGCCTTGGAAATATAACTAATTTGCACTATGAGATGGACTAATTGTTATTTCTATTCAATATCTTACTAAAACTATTTAATTATATTTATACATATATAAGAACAGCCTGAATGTTTATAAGATGTTAAAATAAATCTAACCATTTCATAAATATGAATACATTATGCAAAATTTCTGTGAAAACACGTTATTATCATCAGTGCGTTTAATTTACTCACATCTATTTGGTGACTAAATCAAATACCTATAATTTAATGTTGGAATCAATTGATTTTCAATTTATGTTAATCGTAGCCGTTTGTGATAAACTGACCGTTTTGGTTAGCGCTTGATAATAAACTTAAATTGGCAATGTAAATAAAAAAGGGATCTTAAATAACTAAAGCTTTACATGTCGCATCACACTTCATAATAATGAGGCAATAATTAATTATTACCAATTATATAAAACAACCAGGTGACACCCGCTACTGCATCCACCTAAAAAGCCCCGTTCTATCATCGATATTTCATCGATATCCAGTCATAATAAATAAAAAGACGGATAAACATATTAGTGTTAGTTAACAGCCGTGAGCCGTATAAGATATTTCATGCCGATTTTTCAGGATATAAAACACACATATTCGAAAGAGGAAAGAATGTTCGTTGAAATTATTTCATCCGTAGTTAGCTACGTAATTCCAGAGTTACATAGACTATATTTTTCATTGCCGTCCTGGGCTAAACCGGGCGCAGCAGAGTAAAACTAAATTTAAAAATACTTAAAAGAGATAGCTCAACTGAAATTTTGTTAAAGTGTTGCTTTAAATTGGGAAACAGTAATGTTATCTTGATGTAGTTATAGTTAATTAGTCTAGCAGACGTCTGCACCGCCCTCCGTACTCAGTCACCATTCGATTATGTCTCCAGTCTACGGACAGGTGCTTAACGACTTCCAGTTATAATCAAATTTAACGTCCCGCCACAATCAAGTTAGATGATATTTCCTTTATTTATAGTGAAACAAGTTACGCTATCATCTTGATAGTTAGGTTAGTGTAAACAAATTTGTTTAGAAATATCTACGTTAAATGATTCCTACCAACTCTATATAGAGTTGTCGGTCTATGTATAAATTGTATAAATATACTATTTTTTTCAAAAATATCCCACAGAATGATTAAAAAATACAAAGAGAGAGATAGTAACGGGGTACGGTATTTTATATTTAATTTTCACCCGAAATTCTTCGTAATTCTGATCTCTCTTTAAATTAGAACAATGTGATGAAACTCGCATTCATTTAACTTATTCAGAAGTGAAGCCTTAAAGATGAACCGGGGACGGCAAAATGATTTTCTCTAATACCCATGGATCAATGAGACACGACCTTAAATCTTATTTCATCCCTGTTGAAACTTACCATAATATTTTCATAAATAATCCCAGTTCCAAAGTTTTCGTATAAGAACAGAAAGAAAATATATAATAAAAACTTTGCGGTCATGAAGCGGATCTCCAGGTACGTAAATATTTGTTCACCAAAATTGAAAATTGATGAAAATGTATATTGAGCTTATTATTATTTTCTTTCAATATTCTACAGGCCTTTGTGGACAAAAATGCAGCCATTGTGTGTTTCAATCATTACTTAAAATACTTGATTGTAATTCAGGGAAGCAATTTATCTTTACCATCGCTGATAATGCTGCATACGAGTGTATTATTTTCTCATATTTGTTACATATATCCAATATCCATACATTATATTACAGGAAGTCGCTCTCCAAGTTGTTAGACTGTTTATTCTCTAAGGCAAAGTGACGGGTAATAAAACACATTAATATTCAAGAAACACGCATTTTCCATCATGTATTTTTTTAATGTATGATTTATAAATTTTTATGCATGTAAATAAATATGGAGTATGTGTAAATAATAAAAATAGTTCGCAGTTTAAACGCTCAAAATGAACATTAGACGTAAAAGGTTTAGAACGCATTAGATTACAACGCTCGTTATTTTATATTATAAGTTTATTTATATGTTTAAGGAACTCAAAAAAAGTGTTAATGGACAGTATAATAAATGCAATATAGATTGGTTAGATTCTACTTCAATGATGAGCGAAAATGTCAAGCTACGCAATCAGAGAATACTTTTTCTACAACCTCTTAGGCAAAGCTCTTAGGTTATATCTGCAGTCGCTTTTTATTCATATAAAGTTGTTCTTGTTTGCAGGAAAATAATTCACGCAGCGAATAGGCCCATTTAACTAGAAATAACTTTATTGCGGTCATGACTGCAATATGGTGCACGTTGGCGAATCTCTGGCTTATTTTACTGGAGTACCTACGGTCAATGCGCTGAGGATTCGACTGTATCGAAATAACACTCAGTTAATTGAAACTGGCGCCAATTGCTACTCATAATGTGCAATTCAACCACTTCAATTAAATGTTGCACATCAAATTTAAAGCCCTAATACTCTTGGTTTTATTACTCGCATCACCATCGCGTTTAGAACGCTGAAATGAACAATAAAATCAGCTATCTCGAAATGTAGAGAAGTAATGATTTATTTAATAGTTGTAAATTGTAAAACGTATGTCACTGTTCGCTAGCCAAGCTAATTAGTGGTTCACTATTAATTAATTGTGTAAATATTTGAGCAAACTAAATAAATAGCGGTAACAAACAAACAATAAAGTGAAGCTAGGCAGTATTTTATTTACTTTAGAAATATAACGTTGCTTTATTAACTGATAGTGAATGTGAGTGGTTGAGTTAGCTCCGTGTAAGCAATAAATCGTTTGCAATTCAAATATGTATAGGAAAGCTGAATCGTTTAACAGAACGTTAAGATTTGCTTTGCATATATTTCGATTGTTACTAGAATTATGGAGACTTGTTATTCTTGGAAACAATGTTATCGTGATCCCAGTTTACCTCTACAATATACCTACCTTTTTAACAAAATACTTAAAGATTTTGGATACCTGACAATCCTGAAAATATATGAAGTCTCACCTCGATTCTCTACAGACTCCATCGACCTACACTTACACAATCATAAGTATAATACATATATTATTATTATACACCCTTATTCACATGTAAACATGTTCAGTGTTCACACTTCACCCTCATAATAGTTATTTTTATAAGTAGTCTCTCATATTCATGAAATGTTTGCTGAGCTTTAGGATACCTATATAATAACGTGAAGCATGTCTGAAGAAGGGTCTGCAATCTGCATACCTATACGATAATCACAAGTCTTCGTTTTGACATAGTTGGTATTCCATTATCTGAAGCTAAGACCTAACCTATAAAACTATTTTGTAAAAAGACAATTAAGTTATAAAATAGGTATTGAGTGTATCTAAGTATATATTTTGTGAATATGAACTGATCAGAAGTTATTGATTATATAGGCATTTGGCATTAATAAATGATTTACAATAAAAGCAAGTTTAATCCCTGGGATCTTATTATTATATGTAAATAATGGAATGCTTGTTTTTCATATGTATATACTCGACTAATAAAAGGCCCAATATGTACGTAACCCACAGACCCCTTTCATAGTCATTATTCATGTAAGTACGCAGAACAAACACACCCAAATGCTCTTTGTGTGGTACAAATGCGGGAAAGTATTTCCCGAGCTCTATTAACCCTCCAGATATCTGTAATTAATGGAACTTTCTTCCTACTTCCTTTCGATGTTGTGGGTCAAATAAAAACGAGTTCCCGATATCGTTGTCTTCCAACGATTTCAACCAATTATTCTCAAGGGTGCTCTCTCGGAGAGTATCTACTATTTTTAAAATATAAACTTAAAGGTTTCCAATGCTGCACGTAGTACCTATTAACTATAATGTAATGTTGGTACAAAATGTTATTTCATAGTTTGTATTCTGATTTTCTATTTCGATAAAACGGAAAAAGAAAATAAATGTGCCTATATTAAACAACAGCCGAAGCGCTTAATGAAGAAACATTAACAGAAACGCTATTTTTAGAGACTAAATAACAAATCCTAAGTACTTACTGTTCAAGAGGAATTATAAAAACTTATTTTACACGTATACAGAAGTGTAACAGTGAATGAGTCTATAATAGTCTTCGTTTTAATAGTTTTTTAACAACTTAACTGTTTTAAAATCCTTTGATTTCAAAGGGCAGTAGTTCATTTTCACTTCGTGTTTTTTCTCTTTTCATTTTGAAAATTGTTAATTCTAAAATATTTATTTACTAAGCACACATAGTTACATACCGTTAAAATTTTTCATAACGTTGGCTCGCTCAGAGCGTGTCATTTAATTTTAAAATATTCAATGAATGTTTTATCTTCTACGACCTACATGGAGAGTGAGTATGATGTGTAAAAAGTATTTTTTACAACTTTATTGATATTTGCGCATAATAATTGCTGAGCTCGGCCACAAAGATTTAATGGAAAACATGAAACTGAATAATGAATTAAGGTAGCGGAAAATTTTTGAATATTTTACTCGTAATATTGAAAACGATAGCAGCAATTTAATACATCGTAAATCTACCTACTTTCTTTATTACTAAATTTGTCCCATAATAAATGGAATATTAATAAAAGCCATAATATTGGTGATAGATAAACACGAACTTTGAAAAAGTGATTGAATAGTATAATTGAACCGTGTCACGCTACCGATCACATACAACATTTCTATAAGACCTTTTTTCGACTTTTTCATATAAAAAAGCTTACGTGTTCCATCGAAGCGAGTGGCGATAGTATCGAGGAAGGTATTCTGGGGCGCGAGCAGCCCCTTGCGCACCGGCATCACCCCGCGCCGCGCGCCCCGCGCTTACTCCCCCTCCACCTGCGAAAAAATAACATTACGCGATATTACTATCCAAATCCATCAATCTATTTCAATCCCAGAACAGGAAAAACGTTTAAGCACGCGGTAAGCGCAATAAATTTTGCAATTTTCACGGCTGCTCTGAAGCATATCCTTCGCGATCCCTGTCAAAACCAGCTTTTTGTGATTGATTGTATTTAAAATTAGGTGATTTTCATCATTGATACATGATAAAATAGTGCAGCACGTGGAAAATATTGATATTATAGTCACAATAAGTCAGATGTACAAAATATTAAAGTAGGTACTTAAAAATTAATAAATGAATAAATGAAAATAGAATCCAAAAATTGATAAATTTATCTGAAATCTTATTAATGGTTATAATTTAAATAAGCATATTCTTTTGAAATGTGTTTTTTGTTTTCTGATATTGTCACAGTTTACATTATTTTGTAAAATATATTCAAACTCAAAGTTTAAAATGGAAAACGCGATAATTATAGCGTTTGTCTGGATAAATAAGCAGTTGTGTTTATTTTTTCCGCTCTGGCCGACACGTTTCAAATCAAGAACGAGGAGATAATTTTTAAGTGCTGACATGAAAAGTACATATTATTTCGCAGGTGATTTATAACGCAATACCGGCAAAATGCTGTGTTAATATGAATTAAGATCTTATTGTAACGGATATACAAAGTATAAAATTTTATGACATATTTTATGCCAGAATAAATATTTAATACGACGTGTACCTAACTGTTAGATTAGAGAACGAAAGCAAATCTTATTATAGATTATGGTATAACAAATTTGAATTTATGTTGTCGGTAGCATCGGGATTTTCATTAGCCGTCGCTATAAATCTCCCTGTATAATTAAAGCTCTATTTAAGGTGACCCATAAACTGAGCGGGCTAGAATATGCCTGCAGCCTTTCTACCTTCTCGTAAACTTTTTATGTTTCATAAATGCGCGGGTAATAAATATGAATTAATGGGTTTTCGAGGTTACGCCCTTTGTTAGATGCGTTATAGGTTCGCAATAAGATGCGGTGGTGCTTCATGTGTGTCGAAGTGCATTGCAATAACGTCTAGACTCTAGAGTCTAGACAATATTTTCTTATATACGACGCTATAATAAGAAATATAGCGTCTCATATCTGTCACATAAAAGTACGGAGTACGGACCCACTCTACTAGTATTAACTATTAAGTATAGTAGGCGCATATGTATTATATATTGCTTACCTAAATGATCGATTTCTTTAGACGAAAGTACATAATTGAACATGTGAAGGTGTAGATCAAGACTTTTTTATTAGGCACCATTAATTAATGAACATAGAGCCAATTTGTTCTTTGTTCACTTTATTATTAATTAGCACTACGCAAAGGAAAAAGACGTCAGATATATATAATTGTAATTAATTATTACTATGACTATAAGTTACAATGTGTTTTGTAGTAGTAGTTTATATGCAGATGGATAATATACGTCTTATACGTAGATATCTATTATACAAAGTATCTATTACTATTGTTAAAACGATGACTTAAAGTATAAGCCAAATATTATTTCAACTCAACGAACGTTAATCCAATCTTTTAAGTTGAAAGCTACAAAATAACGATGACCTAAAAGGTAAAATGTATTTGTTTTAAAAAAGGTTAAAATATCACAGACAATTGTAAGCGCTCTCTTTATTCAAAGTATAAATTATAGCCGGTTCAAAGAACTGATGTTTACGTGCGATCGAGTAGGATCCTTATTTAATTGCAATAAAATAGGGATTAAACAAATCAGACTATCTCAATATTTACAAAAGACACAAAGTTCACTGACAAGAAACAAAATATAGTATGTATATCTTTACTCTTCATATTCATATGTATTTTAAAGGTACATTTCAGTTGGATCGATTTGGGGTTAAGTATGTATATGTACATAATTGTAAACTTTTTTATAATAAATCAGATGTAGAGGTAATATAGGCAGGTTCAAATAGGCATAAATTTGTATGATTTACATAAATTTCGAATGGAATATCTCAATGTAATAGTCGTATAGGTAAGCAACGAATATATAATTTTAAATTCTATGGTACTCAATAATAATTCATAAATATACCGAGTGTCAATATGTTTGGAATAAAGGAAAAAATATTGTAATTTACTATACCTAAGAGTAATTTGTATTGTGGTATAGGGACTGAAAAGGTTTTTGGTTTACGAGAGATTCAGCTTCTCCAACTAACCGAAAACTCAAAGACATAGGTAGGTATAGATATATAGAATAAGCCCGACTGGTCCCAAAGGAATAAGACGGGACACTTGTGGGTTAATCTTAAACGTTTATTGTAGCATTTTCGTTTTTCCTTGCCGAACCTACATTGTAGGATAAGTGATATTTAAGATAAAACACATCTGTCTTGTAGAAACTAAAATATATAAAAAAGCTCTATTTACGTTTCCAATATTAAGGAGCTTAATTTTTTCATGCGAACCTCTAAATTTTCTATGTAGATACAAAGTAGGTACTTGAAATATAACTGAAGATTATTACTTGATAGAAAATGACAAGAATCACCCAGTCATAGCATCTGCGACGACCACCTGGGCACGTGCTTTTTGAATTCATAAGAACAGAAAGTATTTACAGCCTTTTCTATAATATGACTTGTACCCAATACTTAGGTACTAAACAAATATTTCGACACTTAGCCGTTGACAATGACCAAATATTGACTATATTTTCTAATTTCTATCACAGAAACATAAAAAATAAATAAAACGATAATAGTGAAAGTAACTGATATCCTTGTATTTAGTCCTTCTGGTAGCGTTAGCTACTATTAAGTATTCTGTGCTTCTGGCAAAACTTCCATTACGAAACTTCATATGTAATTAATTATAACAAGTTTTATTGGATACAAAAACAAACATAACATTCATCCAAACAGACATTACGCAGATGTCATATTGCTTCAATTAATGTGTTTGGAAGTTTCGCTATGTAAAACCGGCTACTCACGTACCTGCAGTAGGGGTAATATTGGAATTGCACCCTTAATTGGCTCCTTAATTGTGATGTGTATAGGCAAGCAGGGGCAATTTAGAGAACAACTGAAATTGACCACCGACCAACCGAGATTGTTCCAATATTGCCCCTGCGGCAGGTACGTGAGTAGGCAGTAGCCGGCTTAAATAAACTCATATAGTACTTACATTGAAAATATGTTAGTAGATACTAGATATGCTATACTAGGAGTATGTATTTGCGGACACTCATAATTCAATATTGATAACGGCCGGTGCAGCGTCGTGTTTCTATTATCTGATGATAACGTTGGTTATAATTTATTGGCAACACAAATCGTGAATTGACTAAACGAGAATATAACTGTAGATATTATGTACATTTGAGTATGGAAAAATATAAATAAAAATAACCTACAAATATAAAGCTATTTGATTTGAGGAATAGGTAAAAAAAAATCTTTAAGTTTTGCAATAATTTTGTTTTAATTTTAGCTATTTTTCGCTTGGATAAATTAGATGACTTTTTAAGTTCTGCTGAGAAATGGCCAAACGTTCCTAATTGCATTATAGGTACCTATTCATCCGCAGGTTTCTCTTCCACAGTTGTAAATTTTATGTAGCCTATTATCTCAATGGTTGAAAGTATGAGTTGATTCAATGAGATTAAATTAATAAAATATTCACACACACACACATTCATATGTAGTATCAGTAAGCTTTCTAAGTAAAGATACCTACACCTGAATATTCAAAGTTTCAAATTCTAATTTACTTTCTATTTCAAAAAAGAAGATTACACAAGATCATGATGTAACCGATAGTTCTATGACCTATTTATTTCAATTTTGTTGTAATAATTTAAAATACAAAATAAGAAATCAAATACAAAAGTAAATTAAGTTAACCAAAAAGCCTCAAGCGCTTTATTACTAGACTAGCTGCTCCGCGCGGTTTCACCCCCGTGGCTCCTCTCCTGTTGGTCGTAGCGTGATGATATATAGCTTATAACCTTCCTCGGTAAATGGGCTATCTAACACCGAAAGAATTTTTCAAATCGGACCAGTAGTTCCCGAGATTAGCGCGTTCAAACAAAAAAACAAACAAACAAACAAACTCTTCAGCTTTATAATATTAGTATAGATAAAAAAACCAGATGAGACCGGGAACAAATGCGAATAAAAACTCGAAAGATATGAAATAGGAATAATATGTAACCACGAAAATGCTTAAACTGGATAATTTTATCGTTTTTACAGTAATTAGCGACATATTTGTTGACACGCAACATATACACTATACAGGGCCACGATTGAATGTTACAAATGCTTTTATTAAAGTTTTCCGTAAGTTGCATATTAATTTTCATTTCTATAAATGTGACCTTAAAGATTGCTATCTTCTCCCTTCTTAGAACCTCAAACGCAAATAGTATTATTAACTAGCCTCTTAGCCTTTTTCCAAAGAAATGAAACTCCTTTAGAAATTGAACCTTTTATGCGAGGTAGATGGTAAAGCTTTATTTATTTTTTGTTGTTGATGATACTCTATTGAAACATTTTAGATGTTTCATTTAATAGGCTCAAGAAAATATTGAGAAAGACTATATATTGATTAATGATATTAACACCTTCTTAATTATCCGATCTTTCAATACTACGTGACGTGCGTTATGAATCGATATAAATATTAATGATTGATCGAATAAAAAACCAGTCAACTGTATTATGCAAATAAAATTTGTTTAAAGGAAAAGTTTTTATAAAGTTTGACGTACCATCCAAGTTCCGAACAGCAAATAGAAGTAGCTAGTACTCAAATAAAACTTAGAGTTTTAAAGTATTGTGCATTGCGATTTGCGACCAAGAACGAAATAGAAATGAGCCTGTACATATTTTCAGATACAGTCGGTAATACTGAAGTGGAACATTAGAGCGACCCAATTGTAGAGAGTTTTTGTAATAAAACTCAACGTGGATTTGTTAGGAACTTTTATCATAAATGTCTTAGAAAATTTTACTTTAAATTTTTGTTTTCGTCGCTAAGCGTGAAAAATAGAGGGACATTTGTGACGTGGATACCTGCTATTATTCTTAAGACACTGATGAACTGTGTTGAGAATTAGAAGAGAGAATATACGCAGTACCTACGTATATTATATATATTCTTATATTCATTCTTTTTATATTCATTCTTTATATTATTATATTCATTCTTTCATTCATTCATTCAAATTATGACGCTGTTGGTCAAGCAAATACGTCTTTTTGAAAATTATGATGAGTATTGAGTTTTTCTATCACCTACAACCTAATATACTGATTTATTATTACACATTATTACTACACCAGAATACGTTATTTCCGTTTGTAAAATTCAGTATTTCACACGAGTCAAAAATATTTACTTTGAAGAGCAAATGGGATGAAACAATAGGATGTAATAAACATTATGTTTACATCATAAAATTAGATGCAAGTACTATCTCATTTGAGTGTTACATAAAGTTCTGATGACTTTCAAATACTTACTTTATCTTCTCTTTATCTCTAACAATAACATAGATTTTACAATATGAACATTTGAGGAAATCCCTTAAATAAAAGTCCCTTAAATTCCGTCTGATACCTATACTCATAGATAGTTAAATTATACTTCGGTCTAATTCCACTGTGAACCCATTTATAATAATTTACATTTAATGAAAGATAAATTTCTCTCTCATGCCTCACTCTCGGTGTAAACCATTTAACGAAATGACAAATTTTGCGAGATCTTGGTTCTGCTCGTAAAGTGAGCACGGTGTTAATTTCAGATTCGAAATAATTTCTGAAAATGTGATAATAAAATGCTCGTTTGGCCCAAATGGGTTTACGGATCATATTTTATATTTAATCGTTAAGTCACTGATCAGTAAAGTTTATATGACTTGCTAATTCCATGGAGTCAAGCTAAATCGTTTCATCTAGAGTTTGCCAAAGGTGTGTAGAGGTAGGTACAAACTTGCATGCATAGTAATATGGCCACTAAGCATTTATCCACAAATCGACGTGAAGAACCGTAAGCCTGGTTAAGCTGTAGAAGCCCTCCTGGGCTAACAGGGATCCTCGACAAAATAAATAATTCAAAATTTTTTCAAATTCAAAATTTATTTATTTTTCACAAATTTTTACAAACTTTCAGATAAATTGTAAATACCTGGTTAACACACTAGGAAAACCTGTGCGGGGTCAACCAGTGACCTCCGTCGGCTTTGCATATTTTTAACAATATAATTTGTATTAAGAGACTGTAATTATTACGGTACGATCTTTAAACTTTAAACAAAAAAAAAAAATAATGTTTTCAAATTTTGACCACAAGACTCTCCTTTTCTTTTCTCTTCTTCTGAAATGCAAGAGCTGAAAGACATTAGACAGGGTCATCTGACTTATTCCTTTGGTATTAGAAAATTTAATATTCAATTCATAAATAACTTCATTTAACTCACTTATTTTCCATATTCGCATCTACAATACGAATTCAGGTCCACTCGGAATAGCATGAACTGGTGTATATTTTACGTTAATACAATTATATTTGTACAATAAATTTTAGGATATAATTTACATACAATTACACATACATAATTTACATACAAATACAATTACAACCCAATATTTAAGCCCAATCAAAGTGATCGACCATCTATTATTTAGGAAGCCTTTTCGTATGGAATTTCGTATAAAATAAATTACGTCGAGGATTACAAGAGTACAACACATGGTATTGTTTGGGCTGACGTTGATTTAGAGATTCCTTCACAGATTATGCTACTTAATGAGAGAGCTTTTGTTCAAAGATTGTTATAATTTTAATCCAAAATCTTAAGGGAAAGTGTATGTACCTTTAAGTGGAATATTATCTATGAGGGTTAACCCAATTTATAAAGGACCAGATTAGCCACTTAGTAAAGAGATACCTTTCTCAGCTTCACCTTATATTGATTATTGGGCAGGGGTGATCATAACATTAATTACCAATGCTTCATGTTATTCAAACCAGTTTGATATTTTTATCATTTGTGCATAAAAAATCTGCAAAATATTTATATTTCCAGCTTGATAATAATAATAAATTTATTTATCATATTGTTTGATAAATTTATGACGCAATCAAAACTTTATCTGGGTTATTGATGCGTATTATCGCATTATTACTTTACCTCATTGACATAATATTATATTCATAAAATATAGTTTGTTTGTCTGCCTCACTCGAACCTACTCAGAAATCGACATATTGCTTTTTCAACACTTTGATAATGTATTATTGCCTACTGAGAAAAAAGAATACATCTACAATCTACATGAAGTGATAGATGTCTTTTATGAATTAAATTAACATCTTATATGCTACATAGAGTATATCTACAGAATACATATGTAATACACAGAATTTGGTAGAATCACAGTTAAGTAAAAACAATTCAATTTTTGCAACATTAAACAACAATCTTAGGACCTCATACTTTTTTTATTTGGTCGCTTACTTAAAACCCTTTAACATAATGTTAGACGTAACTTTTGATTTAATATTTTTGTGGATAAATAGTTGT
>CAJQZM010040852.1:8563-52508 GCA_907164665.1 Colias nastes | reverse complement strand
GAAGTCTAATTGAATAAATAAATGTTTGAGTTTGAGTTTGAGTTTGAATAAATGACGAAAAACGACGTAATCGCGGACGAAGTCGCGGGCAACAGCTAGTTAAGAATATAATGGTGTTTTAAATTACTTATTTAACTACGTGTTGTCAGCCCTGAAAGCATTAGGTATATACAAGGTTTCTGTTATAATATTATGGTATCTAGTAAATTGGTTTGGCTTAATTTTTAGAAATAACACACTGCTATTTAACTAAAAGAAGTCGAGAATATGTGTGTTAAAATAATATAGAAGAATAAATAATTATGAGTAAAAAATTTCACTTTAAGAAAAATAGACTTAAAGTCAGAAAATAATAATAAAAAAGGCATTTTCTATTACCTGAGATTTATCCGCAAAGAATAAACCTCAGGGTCAAAATATCGTGACAATGGATAATTACCAATTAATCATAAAATTTATGATTAACCACAAACCACATACGCATATGCGTTAGTAACAATAATTACTGGGAATACATACCATAGATTACATACATAATAATTATTATTATTATACACTTATTTTATTGTTTTTCAATATAATCTCTATCCCTAACGTAGTAAGAGAAATGATTAGATTTTTGGGGTTTGTTTATTACATTTTAAATTTAAAAACTATTCGACAAATAAAAAAATATGAAATAATCATAGCTATTGATAACTTTTATAAAAATAATAGTAACCATTGCCTGGAAGATATCGCTTACTAACGATAGGGCCGCTCTTTAGATGCATTCTTTTTGATTTAGGTAGTTATTTTATATTTAATATATTGTTTGTTTATTAATTATTATATTACAATCATAATGATTTTCAAAAACAGTTACATAAAAATATCATTTGTTTTTGTTTTACTTTTTAGTTTTTACACACTACACAATTTGATTTTAACAATATTTAAACAATAATTAGACCTAAACTTTTATTTATAATTATTTTTCTAATTACACAATATTTGTTTTTATAAATTTTTGGTTTCCATCTCAGTATAATATCAATAATGCATACGGAAGATGTATATTTAAAAGGTGTGCTTGAACCCTCTTGACATTTTACAATATCGATATCACCATTACCCCATTAATTGAACCATGACGAATTTTTAACCACCATGCCTTTAAAATATTGTCTGAATTGTAATCAATAATTTTGAGGTATTCTATAATGGGGTATAAGTTTTCTTGGCTGAATATTTTATGGTTGTTAATCTTTATGGGTTTGCCAATTTTGTAGAAGTAAATAAAATGATTCAAATGTATTCGTAAGTAATTTATTTTTTTCATTGCGCTGTGTGACAGACTAAAAATACTTTTTGTAACTTAGTTCTTTTCGTTCTTTTGCATTAAATCTACATATTAAATAGTTTATAAATAGTTTATAAGTAGGTATTTATATTTTGTAAAAATAAACGTTCACCTAGATAATGATATAACTAATTACATCGTGACTTGTGGTTGCAGGCTCTTACTTGTACTAGTTATTATTCTGTGCTCTTACTAAGCATTAATTTGCGGAACAAAACTTCCAAATTACATCCAAACTTTTTACAATTCAACAACAAAAAAACGCAAAATTGCATATATAATATGACTTGTGTATTTTGCCAAATATACTTACTTTACCTTTGGCACAGTTGTGTTGCGAACAATGCAGGCATATTAATGAAAAAAAGCGTGCGTGCCGAGTACACGTGTCAGAAGTGAATACGTCTTTGGCAAGATTCATTGATATACCAAAGTCGTCGCTTTACTCCATGACGTGACGGTATTGCCATGACCTTGAAATTTTACTCTCAACGCGCCTAAAGAAGTTTCTCTTCAAAAATAAGTAAGATATCAACAGCATGAAGTAACAACTAATAAAATTTATTAAAATTCCTGGCTCGTGCTGAGAGGATGTGTTGTAAGCAAGTGCTCGAGAACTCGATGCTGTAGAAATAGAACGATTGGGTAATGTCGAAGTAAATATTCATTATAATCTGTAGAAATAACTTTTCCTACCTAGAAAACTATATACTTAAATAAATATTTTTCCGCCAGCGGCTTCACCCGCCAACCTAATCTATACTAATATTATAAAGCTGAAGAGTTTGTTTGTTTGTTTGTTTGTTTGAACGCGCTAATCTCAGGAACTACTGGTCCAATTTGAAAAATTCTTTCGGTGTTAGATAGCCCATTTATCGAGGAAGGTTATAGGCTATATAATATCATCACGCTACGACCAACAGAAGTGGAGCCACGGGGGTGAAACCGCGCGGAGCAGCTAGTAAGTTATAAACCAAAACCGAGAATCGAGAATCATACTATCTATTAAAAAAACTCCATCAAAATTTGTTCCAAAATTTTAAAGATCTAATCTGACACACAGACCGGCGTCGGATATTCTTTTTACTGTGAAGATATTTTTTCTAGTAAAAACTCGATGATTGTTCGACTAATAAATTTATTAATGTCATGTTTAAGTTAAGTAAAAAAGCGAAGATGATCGAATATTATTTTTTATATCATTCAATTAGTGAATGAAAACATCCTGATGAAAACCGGCTTGACTAGATTCAAAAGGCTTTACGTGTGTTATGTCACAAACCGTAGTAAATGCGTGTTATGGCTTTTAAACCGACTTCTAAAAAGGAGGTTCTCAATTCGACTGTATTTTTTTTGTTTATGATGCAAAAACTTTCGACTAGGTGATCGGATTTGATGATATTTTTTTATTTGTAGTTAGTAATGTAAAGCCTTCCGGTTGTTCCCGGTAAAATTTAGTTCAGTTCTGGATATTTGAAGGCAGTTTTAGTAATAAAATTAGGTATACACTTTATAGCGCAAAGCCTATAAAATAATGCTGGTCAAATATTTATTAATAATTTAAAACACTGTTTTCTTGTAAAAAAAGTAGTTCTTTTTAAACCTAGCATCACTTTGCAATGATTTTAATTCAACACGACGCGGACGTTATCATTTTTAAAACTTGGCATAGTGTTTGGTTACGCTTTAATGAAAGGCGAACGATTAGAGCATATTATAGGCAAGATACTTGTATAACTTATGACTAATTGCATAACTTCTGGATATATTATATTTAGCTTAACTATACGCTAGATAAATTGAAAATATTTTAAAGTCCAAAACCTAGTGGCCAGTTATGAAAAAGGCCCTTTAAACTTTTCCATAAGTAATTCACTATCTACCAAATATTATTAATTTGTTTACAAGCTATTTAGACCTAAATCCCTTTATATGTAGTGATTAGTTCTATAATATGTCTTCTTCTGTATGTTGGGCGATATACTAACGCCATTTGAATGAAAATTTCCTTATTATATTATTGTTTATAAATAAATGTACTAGTCTGACTTATCTGTGAGGTAAAGGACGATGAAATACCATTAGCAATACCTAATTATTTTTTTGTAGATTTATAGCTAACATACCTATATTTTTACAGACTAGAATTAAGTTTACCTACATTTGTAAGAATCTTGATCGCTCTTTATTTTGAGACAACAGATTATTTAGAAAATAACAATAAGTCAAATGCCTTGTATCCGACAGGATTACATAAAATACTAAATAAGTCTTTAAGAATTTCATAAGAAAGTGCATGTGGATTAAAATGTTCCGATCGCGATGGGAACAATAGAACTATCTAATTTCAAGCTGTACTGCCAAGTTCAAGGTTAAAATTTTAATAAATTCGGATCCATGAATATAATGTAATACCTAACTACTCAGGACTCAGGTTTTTGTTTTATATATTTTAGTTTTATTTAACAATATCTTACCTGTTAAATGGATCATCGCAAAAAGTTTTGTTTAAATGATAGATAGGTAATAATTCTCGTTTACGATTTTAACAAAAAATTTCTAATTCGCGTTTAAGCATAATGTGAAAGTAAACTTAACGTAAAATTAATACCGAATTTATTTCCCTTATTTCATATAGATTATTAAGATTTGAATACTATTTCTTTTAAGTCCACTTCGAAGAATTGTATGAAAGAAATTTTCCTTCAGATCCTCCATGTCTTGAAGCCCTACAGCTAGAAAAAAAATATCTTGACACCTTGTGACTAACCCTTCTCTTAAATAAAGATCCGGAAGTATGACTATATAGTTGATCGATGACTGTTATCTTGAATAATTTTAGCATATAAGTTGATAGATTTAACAGGAAAAATGGAAGGCCAGTTTCGGAAGGGGGAACAATTATTGTGAAGGGTTAGATACTAGCACAGATAAAATAATACTATAAATAATTAAATAGTTAGGGTAGGAATTCAGTTTTTATTATATTGTTATGAATAATAACTTCGTAATTAAGTAATTCACGAAAAGATACTTAGAAATTAAAGAAAGTTATCTATTAATTTATTCAGTACCTAGTTAGTTGCTTTGTTTTTTTTTTATTAAAAAAATTGTTTATGCTATGCTTAGGTAGGTAGTTACTAAATCTTGTGTACCTAGCTATTAGTTTAGCAAAATAAATTATATCGATATCTACTATTCAGCTGAAGTAGGTAATAATTTTGATAGGTACCTATAGGAAATTAGATAAAATTTGCGGGGTAGATTTAAATCTTATGATTACTTCGCTTACTTATGATATGATTATGACAGCGATATTTTAAGTTATTTATTTTTATAACTTTGTACAAACATATTTAGGTATATGCATTTGATAATACTGCAAAAAACATGTCGTGATCGAATATTCAAATCTTTTTAGAAATATCACTAAGTATAAACTATTTTCGGTAGACACTAGGTATAAACAAATTATAAAGTAGGTAGGTATTTTATTTGGGTCTTTTCTTGAAAAGTAATGTTTATTTTACTTTCGTTACTATTACGTTTAGAGTTTAAAGGTGAAAGGAAAGAGAGATTAACATAAGAATTTCAAAATCAAGAGACTTAAAATAAAATAAACCTACATAGAAAAATAACCAAAACTTAAACTTAGAACTTAAAATTAACTTATTACCAACTTAATCAAATAACTTACCGAACTCTTTACATTTCACATTAAACCAAACACAAGTATATGCACAATTTTCACTTTCACTATCACATAACGAAATATCTGAAAATATCGTTATTCGTATCGTTATTTATAACGTTATCGGTACCGTTACCAGCGTCTGTGTAGTACGGTGTCTGTAGTGAAACTGACAGTTTTGTGGTCGTGAGTCGTGACGTGACGTGAATCATTGGAGAATCGCTTGAAGTGGCACAATTGATACGAGGTAGCGATTTCCGTGTGTACACACTACCTACATCAGCTATATTCTACGCTTATGATATCGAAATAAAGGTTTGATTTTTTACTGTACACTCATTGCTCAAAGGTTTTCATTCTACACAAATAGTGAAAGAAATAGGTTTGATTTTTTGTACGTTTGCAGATCATAATATTTTAATTAATACCAAACCGAAGTTTGTTTTAATTAAATGAACTGTATGGCAACATGTAACAAGTAATAATTCATTAATAATTTATATCTTGTCTTCATTTAAAGTAATGTAAGTTATCAGTTCAGAAAGCGTATAAAAAAGTCAGCAAGTACATTCCAAAAGTCAATGAACCATAGTTACTTTCACATTTGTAACTCGGTAATAAAGTTGATCGTATCAATATTTATATATGCACTATATTAATAATTAAACTAATTATTATTTATTTACCTTTCCCATAATTATATTTCTAATATAATTTTATTTTTAGAACACGCCCCTCTCTTTTCACTTGTAACATACACAAATTCAAAATTAGTTTCGTGAAATGATGACGTATAAAAATTTAAATTAAGCCTCCGTATAAAGTAAGCAATTGAAATACAGTGAATGACCTCATAGAAAAAAAACAGGCATAATACATAATAGCTATAATATACAGTATAATAATATATAAATAGTTAATGTATAACAATAATGTAAATAAATCCAATTTGAGGTTTTTATCTCTTATCCAAATAATTGTCAGAAAGTAAATAAAAATTGTAATTTCACTATGAGTAACAATTACTAAGAAACTTCTTATCTATCTGTACATATCTAAACAATATTGATACTTTGAGTAGGTACCTAATTACTAACACAATAGTCAATAAAAACTAAAGAGCATTCTGAATATTATCAAAATTGGGTTACTATGGATTATTCAAAATTATTTAGGAAAAAATATCTGTAGGTATCAATTATTATAATACTTACATGTATTAACCCAACTAAGTACTATGTTAATAATGTACAAGTCTATAGAAATGATAATTTAATTAAAAAAAACAAACACGTGGCCTAAAAAGGAATATTATAAAGAACCAAAAGTATACATAATGTATGAACATAGTAATTGTGACCATACAAAGTAAAGATACTTAAAACTATTGAGTAAATTGCTGTACTAAGCGTTGGTCACGAAATAGGTACTTATTACAAATTCAATTAGATCAGACCTAATATTATAATAATTCTAACGACGAATAAAGTTTATTGGATGAATTTTAGTTCAATTGGATTCGATAATGTAAGAGCAAAGAGCTTCTTTTATATGATTGTAAGTAGATTTACGTACTTATATCTTTAAGGGCTGATTTTTCAATCCTTGGTATGTCCTTGGTTAAAATTTATTCATCGAATGTATGTAATGAATGTATGTATATTATTCAATAAACTACAATTTCAAAATTTTTTTCTAATTGTCCGTATTTGACAATTTAAAGTAGTAAACTGTCAAATACTGTCAAGTAGTAGGTAGTTTTACTTCGATTCTATATTATATTTATTCCATTTTTTTTGTTTCGATCTAATCCGATCGTTATCCTTAATAGTTGCTTATATTTAAGAACCTAGATTGTTTAATTTGTATTTTAGGAAATCAGTAATCACGGTTAAAAGATTGGTGGGAAGACCACAAGAAATAATTCAGATAGAAGCCGAAGGTCAAACACTACAAAATATTACGTTTTGCACTCAAAGGAGTTTTTACTTCTAAAGCAGGTAACTAATTCCAACACATCATAAAGACCTGTATTGAATCCTTTGTGAATCTCACTAGGATGAGTTGGCATGTTAACACGGAAGCTTTTCAATATAATTACGAAACTGTTAGTCATCAAAGAGGTATTTCAAGCCTCTCGCCTAAGCAAATTTAAGAGAAAAACTTTAAAGAAATTCAATATAAAATTTCAAATTATAATTAAAAATCTTAATGCGATGTAATTTTACGATAGCAACACGTATTTAAAATGTAGATAATATAAAACGTTAATTCAGATAGTTATGTAATAAAACAGGACAGTTCAAGAAAGAGCCTAGGCTGTTAATGAAACGCCTGTGGGCTGCGAATTATTGTTATTTAAAGCTCTTATGTCTATAGAAATTGGAATAGGAATATTTTTTCTATGATGATTATAATACCCTAGTAGCTTGAAATATTATTAGTTTCAGCTGTTTAAAAATAAGAAAAAACTAACAAATAATAAGACAAGCAAAGTTTCATTATTATAACACTTGTATCCAAAATTAAATACCATTTTAACCAACCGCGGCTTGTCATACCAGTTTTCAATTACGTTGTTATTGATAACATTAATTTCGCGATAAAAAATGCAATCACAATATTATTTCGATCAAATATTGTTACTTGTTACTGTCGTGTTTATTTAATTTCTTTAGTACGGGGAAGGTCAGTAAGTATCCTTGCCCTAATTGCTTGCTGACGCTCGATTTATTCAGCGTATTATAAAAATAGGATATGATTTTATATTTAAACTATGCTTTTTGCATAAGTTCAATGCAAATGTAATATGCTTATCTTAAGTGTGGGTTGTACTAACTAATTTATTAGTGAGTAGATATATTTTTTAAGAATACCTTGTCTTTTTATTCAAGTAGGTGTTTTATATGAGGAAAGCTATATAAAATTATAATACTAGCATTCCGCCCGCTTTGTCTAAAACCTAATAAATTATATATATTAAATTATCAAAACCTTCCTCAAGAACCACTCTATCTACTAAAAAAAGCGCCTCAAAATCTGTTGCGTAGTTTTAAAGATTTAAGCATACAAGGACATAGGGATAATGGGACGAAAGCGACTTTGTTTTTTACTGCCTATGTAGTGATATCACTATCAATACATAGTATAAAACAAAGTCGCTTTCACTGTCCCTATGTCCCTATGTCCCTTTGTACGCTTAAATCTTTGAAACTACGCAACGGATTTTGATGCGGTTTTTTTTAATAGATAGAGTGATTCAAGAGGAAGGTTTATATGTATAACAACATCCATTAAATAGTGGAGAAGTACTGTTATTTTTGAGGTTTCTAATGTGATGTCGTAAAAAATTACATTTTTTCCGCTTACATTGCAAACGCAGGCTGAACCCTTCGAGTTTTATCAAAATAATGTACTAAGTATTATACACATTAAAAAGGTCTACAGAAAAATCCGCGATGGTATATGTCTATCTCTTATGGATAACCCACAATAACTTTTGTTTGTCCTTTACTTTTTACGACAAATAATAGCTAATTTTCGAAGCGATTTTAACCAATACAGCATTAATCCTTAACCAATTAAATACCTTGAATACATTGTTCATTTAATATAGATCTATATGGCCCTTTACACCGTATGATTTAAGTGAATATTTTCGAAGATATTACAGATTTAAAAATTGCGGGACGTACCGTTTGCGGTGGTACCGGCCGGCCGCCCGGCTATATATTTTATACCCGTGCGAAGCCGGAGCGGGCCGCTATGTTTTTATATACAACGTTCACAGTTTTTCTGTAGTGTATTTAGTATCAGCATTGCACCCGTGCGAAGCCGGGGCGGGTCGCTAGTAATTTATAAAGTCCATTTACAGCTCCTTTCTTCGAGGACTTCAAGAATACATAAATAATTATATCCGCTTTAAAAAGTAGTTTTTTTTATAAATAATAATACTAATTAATTTTAGTAATATCAATTAACTTTAAGGAGTGTCGCCGCGGCGCCCACGAATTTCCTTAAATAAAAGAGTAATAACTTTAACGGGAGACGATTAAAGTTTTTACTGTATTACGAATTGCTGTCCTCATTTAAATTACAAGTGTAATTGTCAATCAATTTGACACAGCCATTGCAATTTGCACCATGCAAATAATAAGGCTGGTGAGACAGGTAACGACAAAAGAGGTATTTATATATTTTATATATTTCATGAAACCTTTTTTGAGAACATGATTATTTTGTTTTCGTTTTTTTTTTTTTGTGAAACTTCTTTAGGTGCGTTGAGAGTAAAATTTCAAGGTCCCGTCATGGCAATACTGTCACGTCAAGCGACGATTTTGGTATCTTAGAATATTGCCAAAGAAGATTCACTTCTGACACGAGTGCTCAGCACACACGACTTTTTTGTTTAGTAACATATAATTTTTGTCTTAACTTTTACGAAATGATCAATAAAGTATTTTAATTAATACGTTTATAAGTTTAACTATTTTAAATAGCTTCAGCACTATCAGAATATTTCTTTATAAAATATAGAAAATAAAAACAAAGATTTCGATAAAATTGAACACGAGACAAACGCTTGATAAAAATTAAATATTTATACAGTTTTTGAAGATGATAGATCACTGATCTTATCACTAGCTACGCTGTGACGTTGCGATGTAAAGAATATTGGCAAATATTTGGTTACCAACTAAATATGTCGTGTCATAATAAATTACGTATTTTTTATAGATTTTAGTTTCGTTTTGTTTTAATAGATGAATTTGACTTTTCAAATACATTATGTTAAAGATTTATCTAAGTACTAGATTTCCGCCCGCGGCTTCGCCCGCGTTTGCAAAGGAAAACCCGCATAGTTCCCGTTCCCGTGGGATTTCCGGGATA
Organism: Colias nastes; assembly: GCA_907164665.1. Classification (NCBI taxonomy): domain Eukaryota; kingdom Metazoa; phylum Arthropoda; class Insecta; order Lepidoptera; family Pieridae; genus Colias; species Colias nastes. Next base: position 42,585 of record CAJQZM010040852.1, on the reverse strand, counting down.
AAAACTATCCTATGTGTTAATCCAAGTTACCCTCTATATGTGTGCTAAATTTCATTGTAATCGGTTCAGTAGTTTTTACGTGAAAGAGTAACAAACATCCATACATCCATACAAACTTTCGCCTTTATAATATATATATTAGATATATTAGATATCTTATTGTACGGTATTAAACACATTGTACATAAGGTATAATTTTTTAAACACACTCGCATATAATTTATTTAAGTTGACTCTGTTTCAGTCACATTATGAATCATTGTTTGGAATATATACCTACTGGTCCACCCTGAATTCACCCGTGGTACACATATTACCTATATAACTCAATAATCGGGTACATATTCAATCGATATTAAAATCAGTAGTTCCTTAGATAAGCGCGTTAAAACAAATAATCTCTTCAGCTTTTTATAATTAGTATTAAAAACACTAAAGGCTTATGGGATTTGGGCTAAATTACAGTGGCATAAATCTTTTTGGCTCGTCTGGAGAAGTCAAAATTTACTTTGTCATTTACGTATGATACCAGCTGTAAATAATTTGTTTGCGAACATTAAACTTATATTATAATGTATTATTAACATGATTAACATTGTGTTTTTAATTAATCCTCTTTACATAAAGTTTGATAAATAGTTTGAATACACGACTACAGATAGTGTTAGTTATTAAGTTTTCTAGTACTATAATTAATAAATATGACAATCTGCTATCCGGTACGAAAATAAATAAACATATCCTATGTGTCTCAGTAAGGAATACTTTCTAACGGTATTGTTATTTTTTAATTAGTTGAGAAAGTATTACTTAATCATAAGGGTGTTACTTATTCATTTATTTATTTAAATTATTTATTTATTTATTTATAAAAAAAATGAAATCCCTTCTCTTTAACAATAATAAATTAATCTAATGTTTAAGCTACAATAACAAAATTTGAATGATAATTAAAATTGTCGCTTCGTATGCAAGAAGCCTACGTGCCTTCAAGGGCGTTGCGTAAAATATCGGCCATAATATCGTAATGGTCGATGGCCTTTGACATACGAAAAAGGAAATCGTTTTGAAACGATTAATCAATGTGAAATTTCTTTTATATTGCCGAGGATTTTTGGTTTCCTGGTGAGTAAAATGCTTACTACACAGCTATGGATAATAATTTTTGAAAATGATGCGTTTCTTTTTTATACTAGACGAAAGTCTTGCTATTGCTATTGTAAAGTTTTAATAAAAATATTTGATTTTGATATCATTTTTCATAATATAAATAGCGGGTAGTTGGAAGATTCGTCAATCGTCACATGACGTGTCAACACTCGCGCACGAAAAGTGGCTTTGTGGAAGGGAAGACTGCACTATACAAAAAATTAAACCAATTGCAGCTTTTTACAGCAACTATTGATTAGGTAAGGTAAAATTTACTTACCTAATATTATTTTGTTGTTCATAGTAACATAATCTGCAATACTACCAAGTATTCACTTACGACCCATCGTATTTTACTATCTACTCGCGGTATGAGTTTTCATTATTTACTACTAAAGTTATTTGGAATAATAAATAATAATATCGACACAAAGACAAGACATTCAAAAAAATAGAATTCACTAAAACAATATTTCCGACAGGCAATTCAAGTAACTTGCTCCAAATAAAAAGGTTAATCGTTTTAATATAAGTGTTAAATAATCGTATTCTGCTTCCTACTAAAAAATGAAATACCAAATGGATATCGCAACTTGTCAGGATTTGAAATTTGAAATGATTGAAATGATGAAAATGATTGAAATTTGAAATTTTATTGTCCGTTTATTTCAATAACTAGGGACTACTGTTTAAGTGAACGCAGGGAATTATGGAGAAGAATTACGTAGGTACTTGAAACTAAGCAAATTTTGATTTGTTTTGGAAAAAAATAATAATGATAACAAATAATTCGCGGCGAACGAAACGCGTATACCTATAGTATATACCTATAGTTTTTAAATCTTAATTAACAAGTGAAACACATCAAAGAAAACATCAAGATATTCCTGTTTTTTTTCGTTCAAAAATTAATGATATGACATGATAAGCGTGACATTCTGACAGCCGCTGACAGCTGTCACATGACATTTTTATTTATTTTGTAATAATTATCTGTTGTGATGCGCTAAGTAACACAAACATACCATGGTAAAACCCATCAAATTTATTTGAGCAATTTTATGCGTGCGCGCATGCTGATTGATCGGTTATGAAATACATTTCCTACTTGATAATTCTTTTAAGCTTATTGAAAAATTAATAGCTCATATGAAAACGATTTATAATCGCTATATAATATAATATCCATAATGGGCATATAGACTAGTAAGTTCTTCAAAATAAGCATTTATTTAATAAAACGTTCATATTATACTTAAACTAGCGACCCGCCCCGGCTTCGCACGGGTGAAATGCTGAGAGCTAGCGCGCACGAGCAACTTTGTCTCCGCAACTATTTTGTCTCCGCAACTATTTTGTCTCTCCACCCATGGGCTAGTATGAAAGTGCGCGCACGTAGCGACGCAACTCCCCATACAATTGATGGGAGAGACAAAATAGTTGCGGAGACAAAGTTGCTCGTGCGCGCTAGCTCTGATACTAAATACACTACAGAAAAACTGTGAACACGCTCTTGCCGCACCGGGCGGCCGGCCGGTACCGCCGCAAACGCTACGTCCCGCAATTTTTAAATCTGTAATATCTTCGAAAATATTCACTTAAATCATACGGTGTAAAGGGCCATATAGATCTATATTAAATGAACAATGTATTCAAGGTATTTAATTGGTTAAGGATTAATGCTGTATTGGTTAAAATCGCTTTGAAAATTAGCCATTATTTGTCGAAAAAAGTAAATGACAAAAAAAAGTTATTGTGGGTTATCCATAAGAGATAGACATATACCATCGCGGACTTTTCTGTAGACCTTTTCAATGTGTACAATACTTAGTACATTATTTTGATAAAACTCGTAGGGTTCAGCCTGCGTTTGCAATGTAAGCGGAAAAAATGTAAAAATTTACGACATCACATTAGAAACCTCAAAAATAACAGTACTTGTCCACTATCTAATGGATGTTATTATACATATAAACCTTCCTCTTGAATCACTCTATCTATTAAAAAAAACCGCATCAAAATCCGTTGCGTAGTTTTAAAGATTTAAGCGTACAAAGGGACATAGGGAAATAGGGACATAGGGAAATAGGGACAGAGAAAGCGACTTTGTTTTATACTATGTAGTGATAAGAAAGTTTTAAATAACTAGTTATACAGAGGGAAAGACTTCGCCTCAGGGCAAAACCATTTCCAACATTACAGGAAATATAATCAATCTGTCATCAAAGAAATGAAGGAAGATAAAAAGATATTTTTGTAATCTATACTAATATAAAGCTGAAGAGTTTGTTTGATTGTTTGAACGCACTAATTTAATAATAATAGCCTCTCCACCCTTAGCTGCTCACAATATGTTGCCCCCTTGTCGCATCATTACAGTGACTTATTTCGGGGGCCCATACAGTGAGAGGGCGAGTCACCACCTGCCAACATATTTTTACTTTCTTTTAGTAGAAAGGCAGGTGCCATAGTTCCCAATAGTCCCCAATTACCGGCCCATTTAACATCCCACTCCATAGCCCAGTTTATTTTGTTTTCCATACCTCGAAATAGTCCTACATCGGCCGCGGACTGCCCAGGGCTGTATCTCTATGGTGCAGTCATGGGCAGGCTGCGGCTGGTGTCCCACAACACAGTAAAGTTCTCTAAAGGGCCTCTGCGTGTTGGATCCGTGTCCCCACGTAAGCCTTCCAAAGGACCGGGTACCTTCCTTATGATGGTACCCGAGTATTATGGAAGTGAGATACACATAATAATAATAATAATAAACACATTTATTGTCAGAATCACATCATGATTACAAATTGATTTACAAAGGAAAAACAAATAAAAGAAAAATAATAAGAATAAGAAGAAGCTTATTCCTAAGAAACAGTAGGTAATGTGGCAGTGAGTGACCTGACAAATGGAGCCAACTCAGCTTATGATGGCAAGGTGATTAATACCTTACCACCACTGATTTTCAGTGGTGGTAAGGTAATAAATTTCAGGAACTACCTACTAGTTCGATTTGAAAAATTCTTCAATTGAGGAAGGCTATAGCCCTATAGGCTATATAATATCATTACGCTAAGACCAACAGGAGAGGAGCCACGTGGGTGAAACCACGGGGCGCAGCTAGTCTTTCATAAATGAAGGAAGATAAAAAGATATTTTTGTAATATTTATATAAAATGCACATTTTTTCCCATGTTGTTTAATTGGCTTGTAAAACACAGTTTGTAGACCACGTCATGTGTCACACATGCAATTAATAAGCCTAGAAAACGAGGCTTGACTTGTAAAATTGCTTTTACAAGTAATTATGTTACAAGCGTAACATAAAACTGAATTATTATTACCTTTAATTGATCCCTATTCTATACGCAATATGGTATATTATCGTATGTTGTTGGTATATTTTATGTGGTAAATCAGGTAGGTTTAGTTAAGGTTAATTGGCTGGATAAGTATTATGTGTGTGTTATAAATAATAAACGTTTCTAGCTCAAGAGATTAATATGCTCTGTACAAGGGTATGTCACAGATATATGGTGCATTTAGATATGACAATTTTATGATGAATTGTTGTGTGGAAATGGGTAAAATTATTATCTATTAGCAATAGATATATGAAGGCCTGGAACCTATGGGTAAATTTTTTCTACCTATGTAGAGATTAAGAATAAGCTAGTAGCAGTAGTAGCGTTTAGGTGCTAGTAATCTGATTGGACACTGAAAACACACTGGACTTACATAAGTCACAATATGATGTTAGATGCTAATGCCCTAATGCCCATACGATGGTAGATAATAATATATTGTAAAATAGAGTTGTCATAAAATCTTACCAGTGTATCTTTTTTTAATGCAATTTATAAGCTAGAAACGGTAAGAAGGCGAAAGCGTCTTTCAATCTTCTTAATTTCCAAAAAACTATTTTTCTTGAATAAAACCATTTTTATTTTATTTAGAAATTTGGCTTGATACGTTGCTGCGTATCTCGATATTAATTTTATTGTAATTATTATACTACTATATAAATTTATTAAGCAATTTATCTTTCTACAATCCGGTAATTGATAAACGTGTAATATTTCACAATATATCTGGAACCTTGGAACCGATAGCTATCACTTCCTCGCCATCTCAAGTTCTTCCTGCAATGACTCGTTCATGTAACAGTCAAGTGAGATTACCTATTTGGATATTTTGCGAGTCATTTATTATATTGTGAACTAGGTTTCCGCCCGCGGCTTCGCCCGCGCAGTCAAAGAAAAACCCGCATAGTTCCCGTTCCCGTGGGATTTCCGGGATTGCGTCATTTTCCCGGGATAAAAAGTAGCCTATGTCCTTTCTCGGGTATCAAAATATCTCCATACCAAATTTCATGAAAATTGGTTCAGTAGTTTAGGCGTAATTGAGTAACAGACAGACAGACAGAGTTACTTTCGCATTTATAATATTAGTATGGATGATAGGATTTATCACTTTGCGTGACTAGTCTCAGAGTACATAATCTGAATTCGAAAATTGTGTTCATTTATAACGCATTCAAAAACATACTTAGACATACCTAATTTTATATAAGCTCCTTACTGTAGTTTTCCATATTATAATGTTATCGCAGTAAATAAAAAATACAGTAGAATAACATCACTACATTTACATAGTATGATAATATGTACATAGTTTAAAACAATGTCGCTTTCCGCCGTCTTAAAAAAGGTTTTAGTACATAATTTTTTAAGTTTAATACAAAGCGGACGAAGCCGCGAGCGGAAGGTAGTATTGAATAAACCTTTATAGTTTATTTGAGAATCGAGCTTTCAATTATTCCTATTCTATTCTATCATTTTTCTTTTAGCTATTATACTCATTCCGGTTTAATTCAAACGGAGCCGGGGTGAACAGCTAGTCATAATGACATGTTCCACTGAACAACCGTGACGAATTGACATTCAAGAGTGATTCAACAGAGAATAGGAAAAAACTATCAGATGGCCTCTTTTGAAGGCTAATTTGAGAAGCATTTAAATTTACTTCTCTTTTGTGGAATAAAATCGATACAGCTTTTAAATTGAAATAAGTAACTAACTGATCTCGAAATATGTGCTAAAAAAGGTTCGATGAAGAAATCAAATTTTACACGCTTGTAATTCGCCTAGAAATATATCTAAAGAAATAAATTTACTCTAAAAGAATAAATCTACTCATAAATCTGCAGTTTGTTTGTTTGTTGGGTTAAACGCGCTAATCTCAGGAACTACCGGTCTGATTTGAAAAATTATTTTAGTGTTAGATAGTCCATTTATTTAGGAACGCTATAGACGTATAACTTAATATGTGGCTAGGGGTATAGGCTATATTATATAATTACGCTAGGTCCTAGGATCAAGCGCTCCCCTATTGTACAATAAAAAAAAATCATCAGGCAAGACCAATAAGAGCGGAGCAATGCGGGTAAAACCGCGGGGCACAGAGAAAAAATTATTACTAGAATAGAATATACTTATATTATTGTTTTATATTTTATTAACAGCTGTAATTAAAGTCATGATCTTCACGAGTTACAATCCATTGTCTCGAATTACATTTAAGATTTTCCTGGTGCATTATTTTACGTAATTTATTCTTGTTTAAAACTAGCGGTCCGCCCCGGCTTCGCCCGTGGTACCTACATGTTTACGTTTTTTTTCATAAGAACCATCCTCGTACTTCAAGGAATAGATTCCGCAGCGCACGCGATGACAGAATTTTAATTAAGGAATTTTTTACACCTTGGGTTACATTATTGCATTTTTGGTAACGAACTCTAATTTTTTTGAAAATGTAATATAGCCTATGTTGCTCAGTGAAGATGCAGCTTTCTAATGGTGAAAGAATTTTTGAAATCGGTTCAGTAGTTTATGCGTGAAAACCATACATACATACATAATTACAAACCTTTCCTCTTTATAATATTAGTATAGATATTATTTTCCCGACGTTTTGGGAAATCAAACACTAGAAAATACTAAATATAAAAACCTCCTTCACAAGAAAAATTCACGTCTTAAAATTCACGAAGAAACAGTTAATTTCACATTTATACAAACACAGATTTATATAATGGAATAGCACAGTATAAGTATATTTTTTACGAATCTATATACATAAAACATAGTACGAACAAGTCGCCAAGAAATGTAACACGCTACTCTAAAATCTTCCGTTCGTGTTTCCAATAATTTATTGGAAATTTGTAATATATAGAGCGTGCAATGTATACGGAAATGTTGATCACACTTTCGCCTGCTATGATTATAGGTGTAGGGTTTCTAGAATAATCTAGAACAATTTTTATTACGTAAGGGTTCTATGAAGTCTTAAAGCAGCATTTTTTCCAGTGTAGGAAAGTGATGGCGGTATCTCTGTCATTTGTCCACTATGTAATTAATACTACCCACTTTAAGACATAATATAATCATTATTTAAACATTCAGCTACTAAAAATAAAATAAAATGTGTGCGTGTACTAGTGTACACACGTAAGAAGTGAAACTTCTTTATGACCTTATTTTTCAAAAAATTATTTACTATATGCAACTTTACAGAAATACGTCGAATCACGCGTGGTAGGGATAAGAAAAAGATGGCGCGTAACGGAAAAATGTCACGCGTAACGAAAAAATGTTACACTAAAATTTTTTCCAATCCCGATAAAGAAGTTTCACTTCTTTCACTTCAAAAAGTTGTAAAATATTTCATAATTTTGATTTTAAATAACCAGTGAAAAAGTTTGGAATTTTGTATATGTATTTGTACAAAGGAGGTTATGGGGAGTCGAAGTTATGAGTTCCAAAGCTAAAAACGTCTATATATTAGAAATAGCATTTTGTTAATTGAGTAAGTCGTAAGTCAAAGCTTTGTTTGCCTATTCAAATAGAAAATTGAAAATAATTGTAGGTACGTTAGTTGGGATAAATCTAATCATAATGTTAACAAACGTCAGAGTCCGTTGTGCAACTTGAACGACATATATTATTCACATTATCCATTTTCAGAATTTTATATAGGTACTTAAATAATGTTTATCAATTATTTTGAATATGCTTGATGATGAAAAGTATCATGGCGTAATTACGTAGGTATTTAATAATAATATGTCGTATTATACAAAAAACAATAATGAGACGATTTAAAAATATCCAAATGTATTTGCTGAGATTAAAATATTTATATAATATTATGTAGGTAAAGGAAGTAAGTACATACCATGAATAAATCACTCTTATTTATTTCATATACACAACACAATAAAAATATCACCTTCCAATCATCACTTTCACATTATGTTCTTAAAAACGAATATTTTAAAAATCGAACGAGAAAAAAAAAAACAGCGCGCGTGCGTACAGATAATTCGCGCCAAATCAACTGTTTTTTTTTTTATTGACCTATAATTGGCAATGGCACCTTTTACCAAGTTCGATATTTTTTTTTATGTTAGCAGTTATAAAATACTGTCAATGAAGTCATAATTTAAATTTTATACGTGCAAATATTAATTTTATGTCCACTTTACAAAATACAAACACGGTTTAATTGAGCGTAATTGTTATGTCATTATTTTGCACAAATGTAATTTTGACTCGTTGGGATTATTAAAATATTTAATGTTATAATTATATTATGGTGCATACTGCATATCTTAAAATTTCCAAGAAAACTGATTCAAGAAAGTTACTAACACATTTTTAGTTTTTAACACATTTTTATTAGCTTCACGTGTTTAGCGTGTTTGTTTGTCTTTTTTAACTTAATAATTATTAGTAGTATTATAATTTGTACGTTGGTGCATGTTGGTGTTATTAACTTTTTCTAACTATATAATTTACTCTATATTTTCGAAATTTAACGTTAAAATCTTGACGTGATCCGCAACGTCGATGCTAAGACTATAAAAAAAGGAAAACTTCACGATGAAAAGATTTTTATAAACATGCATCAATTATTATAATCCAATAAACATAAGTACCTAGTTAAGTAAACAGTATTATATTGAAAATTATAATGATGATGGATGAATGAAATACTCAAACAACTGAAATCCTATTTTTAGTACCAAACAAAACAGTCAATGTAGGTACTCAAAACATCAAACATCACTGCCTATATATCGTGACTTGCTATATCAAAAACAATTACTTGTACAGACAGACCGAGACGAATTTGAAAGACAACTGCTAATAATTCGCTATGTAACCTTCACGGTATCTTCACGGTAAAATATGATGTTTCTCGTGACAGTACAATTTGATAGTATACTAGCGCCATCTGTTGTTTATTTACAGAAAAATTATTTTAAAATCTAAAAAAAACACGCTTAAACACATTGAGATATACTTAGTATATACAATATACATACTTAAACAAGACAAAATTGAAATTATTGTATTGTCACTGATCTTTGATTAAATCTGTCCGTTTAAAGTGGGTCGATCGATTCTAAACGAGTCAGTTACACACTAAAATATCACAAGCTTATCAAATTAAAGCGTTTCTTTTTAAATTTTTTGACTAAATTAATGTTTATTTTACTAGTAGATATAGTTACTAGCGCCATCTATTATTATTTATTATCAACTAGCGGTCCGCCCCGGCTTCGCCCGTGGTACATATTTACGTTTTCTCTACATAGGAAGTAAGAACCATCCTTGGACTTCCACAAACATTTAAAAAAAAGAATTATCGAAATCGGTTCAGCCGTTCACACGTGATGCCGTGTCAACGCGAAACGGGTTTCATTTTTATTGGATTTTAAACTCTGAACACTTTCTGTGTTTAGCTTATCACGCGCATTGTTTTTTTTAGTATTGTCTAGAATTATTATAGTATTAAATTATCTATGGCATGTTAATGAAAGTATTTGCAGATACACTAAACACTTCTGATGAAATTGAAGATAATTGATTTTTCCTGCAAGACAATGTATTTATTTTACATTATTACGTATTGCGCCTGTAAGTCACGCTTTTTTAATTAGCATAATATAAACAATGAATACCTATCATAATATTATTGTGTAGCGACGATATTCTAACAATAGAGAACCTGTAACACATTGCACAGCGGTTAGAGCAATTTCGACTGTTCTCTAAATTGTCCCTGCTTGCTCACAATTATGGAGCTAATATGTATGGAGGTATGTATTAAGGGTGCAATTCCAATATTGCCCCTGCTGCAGGTATGTGAGTAGCCCGCATTTGGTTGAAAAGTACCTATGTCGCTTAATTTTTGTGGAAAATAGTAACGAAAGCTGAATAATCCGCGATGAAGTGAATTAAGAATGTTGAATTTTAATTTTTATAAGTTTAGGTAGTTTGAATACCTAATGCTGATTAGAAAAGGTTTTGTTATAGGTACTTTTTAATTAAAAACATCAAATAAAAATAATACTGTGGTTAATTTAATTAGTTACCTACATTTACATAATATATAATTACAAAAAGTTTGGAAAATCCAAAAGTGCACGACCCATAATGCTCATTCCTTCGCCGAAAAGATGTATTTTTTCGTTGATTACTATTAAACGATACTTAATAGCATTAACATTTTCAATACCAATCTCCGCATATTAGATCTACAGCTAATAATGCCGTTAAATTAATTAAGTTTGACACAAGCTTTCGTGTCTCAACAAGGTCTCAACCGAAAAAAGTGTTGATTGACGGGAATTTTATTTTTTCTATTTCTACATTTCTTTCCTGTTTAATTTTCTTGAATCAATTTTTACCAGTTACCAGTATTAATCTTCATTAAATTATCTATAAAATGATGTGCAGATTAAGGATATTACGTGGTAATCCAATCGTGTATTTTAATTAAGTAGTTGCGGAACCAAGGCAAAACAAATTTTTCGATCGTAAAGCACTCTCTAATGCTTCGCAAGTTCGCATTATCAAAATAGGCGCTTGTTTTTCTAAAGATATTTCCTCGGCTGATATTTGGATCATGCTGACGCAAATTTATAATTTAATATTATATTTGATTAATTAATTATCTCAATGATGTCTTAATCAACTGTCAAAATAAATACATTACGAAGATTGGTTTAAAATAGTTTATGAAAGCATTCATCGGATGATTCAAAGATTATAATTTATAAAGGACGTCATGTTGTTTAGAAATAAGAAAAACATTAAGGTTTCTAGAAAATTACATCTAATAAGGAATTATTTATTTTTTATTCTAACTTTTCCTTTTCCGTGACATTATTGTTTGACTCCTTCTCGAAGAATCTACATATTATATATTTTTTATTTTAGATCTTAATACCTATTATCTGGATGAAATAATTAAAACTTACGTTAATTTTTAATAAAAATTATACCCTGTTTCATCATTGTTATCTCTCTATATGCATTAAGTTACTTTTATTTCTTTTTACACTTACTAAACAGTAACTACTTACCTATTGTTTCATTTTATTAAACAGTAGTTACCTATACTGTGCTTATACAGTTATCACGAATTTATTTTTTAAATGTACTGTTCCATGTGTCAAAGCAATTTCTAGAATGTCATTGACACGACCATTGGCACAGCACATGCATGTATTAGCATAAAATGCAATTAAACATTTACGCATGATTGCAATAAATTAACGATTAATTAATTAGTGCAAAAACTGTAACAAAAAATGTTCACTTATATCAGCACTTCAGTATGATGTTCGTTGTTCTATAACAATATACAGATACAACCAGTAGGGAAACTTCATACAAAACGTTCGAAATGGCTCACGCACACAAGCAAGCGTGTTTACGAGAATCGTAAGGGTATTCTTCATGGTATTCTTATATCTGTCAATTGTGATAATACTAATACTTTGTTATATCATTAATGTAATATCAATTATTTTCCTTTAGTTTTTACTTTACATAACAAACCACGCCTATAGTAATTAGCATTAAGTAAATATAGTATGCTCGACATTTCTAGATCATTTTCATATAAATTACACATTAAACACGGAAACTAGGAAATGGCTAAAGGAAGGTTTCCTTTCCATAGTTGGATAATGGTTGTAAATGTTTATTTATCTTTTAAATAAGATCACGAAATCCCACATGTTGACTAATATAAAGAGGAACGATTTTCTTTATAATTATTTTGATACCAGCAGCTTTTCACCTGTACGCTACGTGTAGGTACAGCTTTCACAAAAACCTTCATTGAGAACCACTGTGTCGATTATAAAAACTCCGCTGCATAGTTTTAAAGATCTAAACATACAGATACATAGACATGTATAATATATAATATACTAGCGGTCCGCCGCGGCTTCGCCCGTGGTACCTACATATGAAAAATAGATGTTGGCCGATTCTCAGACTTACCCGATATGCACAGAAAATTTCATGAGAATCGGTCCAGCCGTTTCGGAGGAGTAGGTATGGCAACGAAAACTGTGACACGAGAATTTTATATAGGTACTAGCGGTTCGCCCCGGCTTCGCCCGTGGTACCTACATGTTTAAGTTTTTTTTTCATAAAAACTATCCTATCTCTCAAGTTGGATCGAACTGCACATGGTGTGCGAATTTTATTATAATCGGTTAAGTGGTTTAGGAGTCCATTGAGGACAAGCATTGTGACACGAGATTTATATACAGGGTGTCCCAGCAACGGTATACTAAGCCCCAAGGAGGTTATAGTTTTGCATACGCTGAGTACGTAAAAAATACTTATAAAATTCCAGACGATTTTTTTTGACAAATAGATGAATTCTTAAAACTCTATGTGTCCCCTAACAAGCAACCCACTCAACTTTGCCACCTGCACGTGAACTATCGTAAGATTGTTTTCATAGACAAAATGCTCATATTAGCGAAGCGGTATATGCCGGCTGCGCGAAACTAGAGACGAAGACATGGATTTTAAGGAAATACATATTAAGGACGCTATAACGTATTTTTACAAAAACACGCTGTTTTTCGGTACCATTTTAACTTAAAGCAATTACACGTGAGAACATAGTAATATCTTAATTTAAAGATAATATATTCAGCTCTACGTTCATCTTATAAAAATTGTACGACGTCATACAAAATTGTCGCTGAAATACGTTTTTTCCATCACAATAAACGCATAAAATGCAAAAAAATGGGGTCTAAAACGGTACCATTTTAGGAAAATTAAGAGCCTAATCTATCTTCTTAACTATATCTTATTGAGGGATATATAGTCCTTTATATATGGTGTAATTTTTATGAATCTAAATCAAAATTTTAATTCAATAATGAGCTAAATTAAAAATACTTGTCGATTTCTTCATACATTTTGTTCTCGCGGTTCGTCAGACCGCGCTCAGAAGCGCTCTTGGAAGGACGGGTGTATCGCTCCTCGTGCCAAAAATAAAAACGAAATAAAAAAGATTATTGTGCGTGCACTGTCTTTTTCGTGATTTGAAATATTTGATACTTTATAAGAGTAAACTGTATAAGTTTCATATTCCAATTATTTGTAATTTAAAATTAATATGTTTTAAAAATTACCTTGCCTGAGATCCTCTTTTTTATGGGTTGTTGAATAGATTGGTGGGGTAAAACAATTCAAGATGGCGTCGACGAAAATTTGGCCTTTTTTCGTGATGGGTGTCATTTTCATAGTTTTTGGGGTAGCTATTACCGAATATGAGGTCAAAACTGAAATCCAAGATGGCGCCGACGAAAATTGTACATCTTTTCGTCATGGGTGTCATTTTCATGGTTTTTGGGGTAGCTATTAACCAATATGAGGTCAAAACTAAAATCCAAGATGGCGCCGACGAAAAATTTGACATATTTTCGTCATGGTTGTCATTTTCATGGTTTTTGGGGTAGCTATTAACGAATAATTGGTCAAAACTATAATCCAAGATGGCGCTGACAAAAATTTGACTTTTTTTCGTGATGGGTGTCATTTTCATGGTTTTTGGGGTAGCTATTAACGAATATGAGGTCAAAATTATAATCCAAGATGGTGCCGACGAAAATTTTACATCTTTTCGTCATGGGTGTCATTTTCATGGTTTTTGGGGTAGCTATTAACGAATATGAGGTCAAAACTATAATCCAAGATGGCGCCGACAAAAATTTTACATCTTTTCGTCATGGGTGTCATTTTCATGGTTTTTGGGGTAGCTATTAACCAATATGAGGTCAAAACTGAAATCCAAGATGGCGCCGACGAAAATTTTACATATTTTCGTCATGGGTGTCATTATCATGGTTTTTGGGGTAGCTATTAACCAATTTGAGGTCAAAACTAAAATCCAAGATGGCGCCGACGAAAAATTTGACATCTTTTCATCATGGGTGTCATTTTCATGGTTTTTGGGGTATCTATTAACGAATATGAGGTCAAAACTATAATCCAAGATGGCGCTGACGAAAATTTGTCATTTTTCGTGATGGGTGTCATTTTCATGGTTTTTGGGGTATCTATTAACGAATATGAGGTCAAAACTATAATCCAAGATGGCGCTGACGAAAATTTGACATTTTTCGTGATGGGTGTCATTTTCATGGTTTTTGGGGTAGCTATTAACGAATATGAGGTCAAAACTAAAATCCAAGATGGTCGTCGAATTTCAAGATCGCGTCATGGTAATACTGTCGCGTTATGGAGCAAGGCGGCGATTTTGGTATCTATGAATCTCGCCAAAGAAGTTTCACTCCTGACACGTTTTCTCGGCACACACGTTCTTTTTTATTTTATTCTCTTCGTTTAAATGTTTTAGATAAACTTTATTTTAAATAAAGTTTAGCGAATATATTTAAAGTTAATAATATCTGTCAGAATATTAACATGATTGCCACAGAGTTGCGTTTTATATTAAATTTCTAAATATGCATTTCAATGTTCTTTAAAATTGTTTTTTTAAGACTTTCTACAAAACTGTGGTTGTTAACGTTTTGTTATTTTATTTAAGTTTACTTTAAAGGAGTAAGAAAAATATACCTAATTATCGACGGTTACATTGGGGATTTGGTAATAGCTGTCTCAAAAACCTTGAAAATGACACCCATGCCGAAAAGATGTAAAAGTTTCGTCGACACCATCTTCGATTTTAGTTTTGACCTCATGTTGGTTAATAGCTACCCCAAAAACCATGAAAATGACACCCGTGTCGAAAAGATGTAAAATTTTCGTCGGTGCCATCTTGGATTTTAGTTTTGACCTCATATTGGTTAATAGATACCCCAATAACCATGAAAATGACACCCATGACGAAAATATGTAAAATTTTCGTCGGCGCCATCTTGGATTTTAGTTTTGACCTCATATTGGTTAATAGCTACCCCAAAAACCATGAAAATGACACCCGTGACGAAATGATGTAAAATTTTCGTCGGCGCCATCTTGGATTTTAGTTTTGACCTCATATTGGTTAATAGCTACCCCAAAAACCACCCACATTTGCAAATGTGTTTGCTACTTAGGAAAAGTTCAGATTTAACGATATAGGTAATGTGAATGTGTGGTAACGAATTTAATTTATTTCATTCCGACTGTTTCTCGGAATAACATACATTTACTAAGAATTGCATACAATGCCGGGTTTAATATATTGCCGGTAACATAATATTATGTATGATAATAATTCTTAAAAAAGTATTTTATACATTTCTTAAAAAGCTTCGATATTGTATACAATAGGTAATACAATTCATATTCAAATTGTTGTAAAATAGTCCCACTTTTTTAAGTTGGTTGAATACACTAAAATACTTATAAGGATTAGACTTACAAAATGAATTTTTAAAGTTCCCAGTAATCTTCTGGAATCAATTTCAATAAAAATATAAAAAAAAAAATAATATCAAGTATGAAGATGGTCTATAAAATGGAATGCGCTATGTTTACGTGAGCGTGATGTTCCCGCGAACCACGTGGCGACGTTAGATACCTAAATTTGAGTAACGCAGATTTGTGACAGCGTCCTTAAGCAAAAAATTTTTGGCGTAATTTTGTTGTTTAAGTATTTATTACATGATCAGTGTATGCAAAACTATAAGTCCCTTCGCGCTTATTATACCGATAGTGGGACACCCTGTATATATTAAGATAGATAAATCTGAAATCTCAAAACTAGCTTTCGGCTGGAAAGCGCTCGTGTGATAAATCTTGATAGGTCGTTATTTTCATACACAATAAAATATAGTGTTGTTTCACTTCAAGTTGAAGTTTTGTGAAAAATTTCTAGGAAATTCAATATATTTATTGTACGGTCTACATCTGTTTCACAATTCTCTGTAAGGAAAAAGAAGAAGAGAAATCAAAACAAAAATAAAACAACCGTTGCTTATAAGTTATAACTAAATATTTTTATTATAAAATATATTAACACGTAATTTACAAATATACATTTATACCGCATTGGGTATAACAATATGTTCTTATAAAAATATTTCATTGTCCATTTATATGATAATTCAATAATTTAACAATGATCAGTCTTACGTCCTCAATGAAGACTGAAGATTATTAAAATATGTATATTTAAAAATAGTTATTTCGGTTTCATTTAATATGCAACTAATAACGCACCCGTAACGGTAACGATTTAGTAACTGTCGTGAAATCACTGTTACTTTTATAGTATTGAAAAGATACATAGGTATTCCTCATATTTTAATTTAGAATAACTGTGTACAATATGTACATTGTACAATGTACAATGTACATGTGACAATATGATTATTACTTTAATTTAAATACTCAAAAATACTTGGTGAGTGATGTGAAAATACCTATAATCACTTTTTAATTTTTGCAAGTTTTTTTTATATAAACCTACTCTCAGTAGTGTAAAAACTGATTTTGAAATGTTTTTATATTACTATACGACATAATGTACTTGACCAGATAAGTAAAATTAAGTATATAGAAATATCAATACATAATCTCAGGTAATTATCAAACGTTTTCACACCAAATGTAATTGACTATCTGAACCCGTTTGCTCTATATCACAAAATCGTATAAGATATTTAATATGGCTTGAAGCCTAAATGCATACCAGTTTGGGGCTTAGTGTGGAAAAATATTACGTATTTGTGCAAAAAGTATTTATTCCCGGTCATAATTGTATGACAGAGAGTAATAAATCCTATTATATTATATTGGTATTAAATTTTAACAACAATTATACAAATACCTATATTTTACCTGTCTTTGGTAATTTAATGTCTTAAAGTACAATTGGCCCCGTGAATACTGGTTTTAATAATTAAAATAAATACATATACATATTTCTTATTTGGTTCATGTTGCTGCAGCGACTGGGCGTCGCTCGTCGATAGTCGTTACCGTTGTCGTTTCTGGTATCGTTTCGTTGGGTGTGGTATTGGTTTCGGTATTTGTAACGGTTGAATTCGAGCTTTGCGTTGCTAACGCGTTTGTTATTGGCTGGTTGATTGGTTGTACTGGTGGTAGGTATGCTGGATAGTGGATACCGACCACTTCTTCGTAACTTGGTGGGGCCATCGCCTCTGTAATGAGAAATAAATGATTAGTAATTTTTTAAATTTATATCGATTGTAATATGAATTACTTTCGGATGTACTGATCAAAATTGAAACGTACAAATTATTTGCAAAATTTAATGCAATGTGGTTTTATTTGTAAGTTGAGAAATATAAAATGTAGGAATGAAACAGGTCATTTAATAAACATAAAACCTATATTCAACTGTGTTATAACACAAGCTTACACAAGCTTTTACTACAAACGACGAGATAAAATATTAGGTACATAAATACACATTAAAATATACTGAGTTATCGATCTATCGAATCGAAGTAAAAAAAAATCCCCGTTTCCTCTTATGAGTAATGCATATATGCATTTATTCTGAGAAATACGACCGATTAATTGACTTTATACCAATATAAGTGATAAATTTGCATGCTAAACATGCTGAAAAACTGAATTGTAACATCTTTGTATACCTATTACTGGCAAATAAATGAATAATTAAACTTGTGTACGTACCATATTTGGGCGGTGGGGGCAAGTTGGCCGGACTGACGTAAATAGTGGGCTCCACTGCTGGCAGAGATGTTCGGGAACGGGTACCCATGTACGGTCGCCTCTGCTGCGGATTGCGCGTCTTTTGTCCTGGAATTGAGAACAAATCTGGTTAGTATACATTGCATAAACATCCTACAGCTTAGTATAAAAGTTTTTGAGGAGCAATAAACACTTTCACTAAACAATGATTCGATTAGGATTCTGCATGTAATTTGGTAGATATTTAAATCAGCGAAATAGCTATCGTAGGAATTTAAATGGCGAAATCGAATCATGTTTGTAACTATGTTTGTAATGCTGGTTTGCTTATTCAAACCCATTATCAGCTTCAACTTTGATAATGCTAATGGATATTTTATTTGCTAATTTACTTAGGTATACCTTGTTATACATTATATAATAGCTAATTAAAAATTATAGCAAAATATAATAAGCCTAATTTCTTTAACTATTTAATATAGTTTAAAAAATAGGGTACGTAAATCCTACTTCGTCGAAATTATAAATCATGACGAAGCGTTCAGTTCGCAAAAAAAAATTGTATTGATTTAATAAGATACTGTTTCGGTAAAAGATTCATTTGATAAAAAATAAACAGATGAGCAATTATACGATACGAAGAAAACATCTAATAAGTATGTATTTTTATCCGACAATCACCAAAACACACACGTTGGTTTGGTAAGCTAGCGGTTGTTAAGATAATGGTAATATAATAAATACCTAATTACAATTTATATGACAGGAAGAGGAAATGCGATCGGTATTTTCTCCATATTATGTAACATAGACATAATATTCAAATTTGATACCTAACTAGTATGAATGAAAACGAGGAAAACATTGAGCACTTTCAAGTCATCTATGTCGTTTTAAATATTATAATGTTTTAAAATTGTTATTTTCCTTACGATGTAATAAATGACATCTGAGTAGAAAAAAAAATATTTA
Organism: Colias nastes; assembly: GCA_907164665.1. NCBI lineage: Eukaryota > Metazoa > Arthropoda > Insecta > Lepidoptera > Pieridae > Colias > Colias nastes. Next base: position 23,443 of record CAJQZM010040852.1, on the reverse strand, counting down.
CCAATATTCATTAATCTAAGAAGGAACGATAATACTCCAACGCAAAATATAAATACACATACAACAACTAAACACAACGCAAAACGTTGATATTGTTCACTTTTATTGTCACTAAATAAATGTGTCTCAGTATCGTTTACTTCCATTTTAGGTACCTAATATAACGATATTCGTAACCGATATAACGCGAAAAGAATATAACGGTTCAATACCGGTATTCACATCACTGTTAAGAAACATAAATCACTCGAACTAAAATTTTTAAATCTTCGCTACGTTTTGTATTCAAATCAACGTTCATAATAAACAAATTTTAAAAGCTTGTTGCTTTTTATACAGTACTAATTATTTTATCACACAGATTATAATAATCAAATAAGTTATAATATAACATCAATATAACAGATAATCTTTTTTTAGTTTACTTTTTTTGGGTTATATGGTTTTGAGGTTAGGACACTTCTATATTAAAAATGATTGTATTTTATTGTTTTTATACACAATAATGATACCTAGTCGATGATTTTAGACTGATAATAAGTTGAGATTAAATTTACTTCTGAAAATCTGAATCACCAGGCTGAAATACATGGCAATATTATGTTGAAAACTATTCTTAAAAAAAACGCAACAGTTATAATAATTTATGACAATAGCAAATTTATATCTCACTATTTCGAGACGAAAGATTTATTTTGTATATAAAACAATACCTACAATTACACCCCTATATAATATAATATGTAGATTCATTTATTTCAAGTAAAAGAGTATTATGTAATAAATGAATCAAAACAGCAACTATGGAGTTTTTTGCCGGCTCCTCTCCATAGATACTGCTTTCCGAATCGGTGGTTAATGTTAAAAATATGTAATGACGATTCAAAAGTGCTTCTAGAAAAAGTCTAATTGAATAAATAAATGTTTGAGTTTGAGTTTAAAAAAAAGAATTGCAGTTACCTATCTACTTAAAGACTTTATATTATATACATTCATTTATTTCAGCTAAAAGTGTTCTAATGAACAAATAGAATTAAGATTAATAAATAAATAAAAAGAAGGCCTTCTAGAACAATATGAGCTTGCATTATTTATTACTAGGTTTCCGCCCGCGGCTTCGCCCGCGCAGTCAAAGAAAAACCCGCATAGTTCCCGTTCCCGTGGGATTTCCGGGATTGCGTCATTTTCCCGGGATAAAAAGTAGGCTATGTCCTTTCTCGGCTATCAAAATATCTCCATACCAAATTTCATGAAAATTGGTTCAGTAGTTTAGACATGATTGAGTAACAGACAGAGTACAGACAGACAGAGTACAGACAGACAGAGTTACTTTCGCATTTATAATATTAATAGTATGGATTTTTGTACTGATAGACATTGTCAATTTAATTCATTAATCAATCTGATAAACAGTAAAACTGCCAAAAATAACGAAATTTCCGTTTGGCTTGTAATTGCGAAATACGATAAAATCTGGAAGTGTTTTGTAACTAAATAAATGAATCATCAATCATTAATGATTGTTTATATAGATATTATATATTAAGTATATTATTTTATTATAATATTATATTATTATTGTAAAAAAAATCGACTTAGACTATATTAAAAGTCCATCCACAAAAACGAGGCACAATAATGATGAATATAGTCATTTTTCAGTCGCTTAATATGTGAGCATCGATCTAACTAGTATTCTACTCGAGTATCGTATTCTATACTGAATACTGAATATGAAATTTTACACACACGAAGGAAATTACCTACATGCAAGTAAATTTGTATGTTCTTACTAGCTGTGCCCCGCGCTTTTACCCGCCTTGCTCAGCTTCTATTAGTCTAAGTACGATGATATACTATACGAGTAACCTATAGCCTTTCTCGATAATTGGACTATCTAACAGTGAAATAATTTTTCAAATCGGACCCGCGGTTCCTGAGATTTGCGCGTTCAAGCAAGCAAACAAGCAAACTGTTCAGCTTTATAATATTCGTATAGATAGGTATTTGGTTTATTTATCTCACGAAACACAATCTCAACGCACTAAGATATTTTCAAAAAGATAATCTCCATTGTCTTTTTTCTTCTTACACGTAGATAAGGACACAAAGCACGTCAGAATATTTGCTATTGATTTCTTTGTTTTATCAGTTTCAATAGCACATAAATTTTTCATATTGAAAAGACTGATTTTATACTAGTTCTTCATTTATTATATTTAACTTTTATATAATCGAAAAGTAAATTTTCTTTACCTATTATTGTGTTATATCACCAATACTCGTTAAGTTTTAAAACAATATATTTTCCACATCCATTATTAACATATATGCTTAACAAAAATATATTTTGGAGTTGCTGTCAACATGTTGAAAAGCTTTCGCGGAGCAACAACAGTTAAACTAAGTTTCCAGCAACATTGTCGACAACATGTTGAACCTCAAATTTTTTTTTTTATAAGTACGACACTTTGACGTAATGCACAATATACAGATACAACCAGTTAGGCCAGTGGAAATTAACATTAAATTCGCAAAGCACGATGTAGTTCTGCATTTTTGGTATGTTGTTTGGATCAGTTAGGGTGATGTAAATCCCAATTTGCAACTTCGAAAAAGTTGTGCTCGCTGCGCACCACGTGATAAACTGCGAAAATTTTGGACTTTTTTCACTTTTGGCTCTATAAGTCATAAACTATGCGTTTCCGACAAGTATCATTCACTACATAAATTAAGGTTATTAAATTTGCAACAATTTAAGCCTAATTACAGCTCTCTAAACCTTATAACGACTATACTGTGGCCATTCGAAGATGGTTCATTTTTCCCGAAATATTGAAATTTTTAGTTTTGCTCCCGTTTGAAGCAAAATATTGGCAAAAACCGCTCGTTCTATGAGAAGGTCGTATAATAAAGTTGTAGTGCATTTAATTTTCTTTCATTAGAGCATAGAACAAAGTCTGTGAGACAAATAGTTCACTCACAATATCTGAAAAACAAAAAGAAGGTAGAAATAGATTTTTAAAGAATTGAAACTGAGGGCATATAAAATATATTTAAATAAACAGATTTGGTACTAATCATTTTTTTTCTTTTCATTAGTCGTAATTAATTACCTACCTTATTTTTTAAATGTACTCAATGAAGTACGTTTAATTTATAATTAAACCGGCCGAGAATTCCATTGTACATAGCAGTTGTGGCTCCGCTCTCCCCTCCACGTTTTTCTATCTGTTCGAGATCCCTACTGCTATTTTTATACACAGGTGTCTTTGAAAAATATTCCTATATGTCTACTCGAATAAAAAAAAAAGAAATACTGTTTAAAGTGAAAATATATGGTCAAACATTAATTTTTCATAACATTTTTTTTAAACAACGAAACAATGGAGTGCACAAAAAAAATTTGGGTAAACATTGCAATTTATAGTTTAAAAAACAATATCCCACATCGATCATATTAATTCATTCACTATAACTCTAATCCGAGGTTATACGGTTTTGAATGCTCCAGGCACTCCACTAATTAGAAAGATTGTTAACTAAGAAGCTGCACTCGCCAAAGTGATTCTGGAGGTGTGTTTTGACAGTTCTGATGTCAGGTTTGTATTCGCCTTTGATTTGATCAATGAGTTCATTCAAGGAAAACTGGCATTCTTCCCTGTTATTAGAAAGATAGGAATATATGTATTCCATGCACTCTGGGACATTTTTGGGTTCTGAAAATTTCTTCTCTCGCACGCTGAATGGAAGACTGTAAAACTTCTTTTGGCATAACTTATGGTACCTGGCATCAGATGCAACGAGGTCAAAAGTGGCTGTAAGACGATCAATGACTTGCCGTCCCCATGTATCACCTCGACGACTGGCTGCATCGAGCATTGATTCCCTAACTGTCATCGATTCTACTTTGAACACCTCATTTCTGCGTGATTTGGGAAGTTTGTTTTGGAGCTGGAGAAACTCCTCAGTGATTTCCTCCGCACAAAGGAAACAAATTCTTCGAAGATTCATAGGGCCCGATGTTCTAGAGGTTGATGGGCGGGGTTGTGAAATTTGGTCGCCTCCACGACGAGCACATGCGTCAATATTATGCCGAGCGGTGAATCTCTTTCTGCAAGCATCGTGAATACTGACTTCATCTAGCTTTTTCAAAAAAAGTTTATCCTCTTTGAGGCCACGCTCCACACTCGAGTTAATGAGAGTTTGGATGCCAATTTTTTTTACAATTACCACTGTACTTTCCTTGAGTGCCAGCCGACACACAAAGCAGACTTCCGGTGGAACCGACATTTTTAAGACCTTTTAGCCTGACTTCGTTCGCGTTAATAAGCTTATAGTTTTTTGGCTGCTCCCCTGCGTTACCGGGTAGGCTACTTCCAATTACTATCTTGTGCGAAAATCAAAAACAAAACATAAGCCCGAAACAAATGTGTTTAGTTGATGGGAGTTTTAGCCAGTTTACACTGTTACCGCCTTCACCGCGTGGAGGTACTCCCAGCTTATGTTTTGATATGCAGATTGTGAGTGATTGTGTTGTGCTCTAATAAAAGAAAATTAAAATTTCTACAACTTTATTTTACGACCTTCTCATAGAACGAGCGGTTTTGCCAATATTTTGGTTCAAACGGGAGCAAAACTAAAAATTTGAAATTTTCGGGAAAAACTGACTATCTTATGAAAGGCCACAGCTTAGTTGTTATAAGGTTTAGAGAGCTACGGTTAGGCTTAAATTGTTGCAAATTTAATTAGCTTTATTTATGTAGTGAATGTTACTTGTCGGAAACGCATAGTTTATGACTTTTAGAGCAAAAAGTCAAAAATGACCCAAATTTTCGCAGTTTATCACGCGGTGCGCAGCGAGCACAACTTTTTCGAAGTTGCAAATTGGGATTTACATCACCCTAACTGATCCAAACAACATACCAAAAATGCAGAACTACATCGTGCTTTGCGAATTTAGGGTTTTTTAGTGTCGATTTCTACTGGCCTAAGTAGGGAAACTTCATACAACACGTTCGAAATGGCTCACGCACACAAGTAAGCGTTTTTACGAGAATCGTAAGGGTATTCTTATATCTGTCAATTGTTATAATACCTATTTGTTGTAGGATGTATCTCTATACTGTGGTATATGGTTTGAACAGTTACATAAACCACCAAATTTAAAAATGCAGGTACTCATTACTATAAAAACTACGTACGCAAAGCGAGCAATCGAACGCAGAAGTACAGCAGCATCCATACAACAATAATTGACACCAGCACCATAGAATACCACATCGTCATCTCCGTAATCCCAATATCCTTGACATCCTCATCGATCCCATCCTCGACGGCTCTATCCTCGACGATTTCATCCGGGAAATCGTAGTTAGGGTGACCGTAAATTGGCGACATTTTGACACTTGAAAAAATGTTTGCGAAACAAACACTTAAAGTGTATCACTAAGAATTATACTTTTTTAATTGTTTTCAGAAAATTTTGGACACATTTTCACACAAAGGTGTTTGATAACTGCTAGGTATGTGGATGTTCGAGTGCTCTCAATAAATTTATCTGATACTATTGACACTATCGGATACTTTCATGATAAGTTGAACCAACAGATGTAAAGATCATCTGTGGTAAAGAATATATTGAGATATTATTTATAGATAATATGTACTATAGATATTACGTACCTACGTGTTTTTTTCAGTAAACCTCTGCTCACCTAATCTATTGATACCTATACCTAGGTATTTATTTCCATTATTTTCACAAAAATAACAGTTTATCGTCTTTGTACTAGAGTGTGTTGTTACTAGAGGTAATGAAGAATATATATTATAAGTAGGTTTATATATGTTCTTATTATAGATATACATATATAGCATTTGGAGGATGACCAACAAAAATTGCACATATTAATAATTATTATTTGCGACAGATTTATCAATAATACTATATATTGGAAGGCACGCAAGAAATAATACTAACTAAACTTTATTGTACCAACTAGATAAGATCAGAGATACTAATCATTAAAGAAAACAAAAGTGATACCTACCAGATAAAAGAAATTGATGTGACAAAGACATACAACGTATACTCAGAATAATAAAGATCTCGAAGAATATCGGGATACACACAATATTATTCGCTGCACGGCAGATCTAACTATCAACTTAAGGGGCTGACAACACCAAATTGAAGTTATTTGAGCAGTTTTTTAAGAAAAGATATTTATTATAGCCCATCAAAAAAAATATATGTTAATATTCATCATATTTCGAAGAACGCGGACTCGATACATAATTGGACGAAATCGGCTCGATAGAAAATAATTGCAAAGATTGGTCTTAAAATCATCATTAAACGATTCTATGTCTTTATTTTTTTGACGTACGGGTCTGCAATTTAAAACACGAAGTCAACATATTCATACCTGAAACTCTAACGAGTCATATTTCGCATATGACCCACACTTTTCCTTAAATCACATATTTTCTTATTATTTTCTTCTTCGACCTGGCCCCGCCAAGTAACAGTGATATTGCGCTCTCGTTTGCGCACACTGTCCAATTGTATGGGAGTAAAGGAGAGCGCAATCACTGTTAAATTTGGTCTTGTCAGCCCCTTAATTATTAAATCTGTTGTCTAATACGAATTTACGAAATAATACAGTAGATATTTATGAAACCGCCTCTCGAAATGTTCATTGTCATAATACGTATGTTTTATTAAAGTGTTAATAATGCACTTTTTGTGTAGCATACACTTTAGGGAATAACTAACCATTCGCTTACCTATGCCACTTTTCTTAAGTATGAATAGAATAAAAGGTACTTTACTAAACGCCTAGTACTTTTGTTAAATACAAAAACAACTAAAGTTAGTAAAAAGAATTAAAACTTTTACTTATAGAGGCCATCTTGATGCACATGATGACAAAACTCATGACCAGAAGCGTCGAAAGAACTGATATATACACCAAAGACAATGTTGGTGGCCCGTCTTCCACCGCCTTAGTGTCTGACGCAATCATTTTCAACACTTACACTTTCACTTTACACTTTCGTACTTTTAAAGTGTACAACACTATTCACATAGTGTGACACTATAATTTTAAAGTTCCGACGTCACTAATATTTAATCAAAATATTAGGAGTCATTATGTAAATAAATGCAATGAATTCCTTGAAGTACCAATCCCAACTCTAGATGGTTTAGAATAAAATATCTTAACATGGCATCGATCATGTAATCATGACATAAAGTTTTATCCATTTGCAAAATATTCTGAGTTCTATTTTTATTTTCGTGCTAAAATAACCCTTGTGGCTTAAGAAATAAGTACTGCTATTTAATAGTCTGGTGACGAGTGTAATCAGCTAAAAATGTATTTTACCTAGACAATGTATGGGGTACAGTTGAGCACAAAATAAGAAGAAATAATATTTGCTTTATCGAGTGAGAGAGTTTCAACTCTTATACGATTATTTGTCAAATATTTATAGATTGCTATAAAATAAGTACTTAAATGGGAAAGCGTAATTTTTTATGCAGATATCTTCAAAATATCGGGTAGCAAATAACATGCATTAGCCTATACTCAACTTTCGGGTAAACAGGACTATGGCAGAAAGAAGAAAGAGTCGCAAAACATTTAGGTAAGGAATTTCATAAATTCAGTTAATCAGAAGTATTTTGCAGGTTAGGTATATCTTATACGATATAATATCATAATATAAGGAACTAGCTTACCGCCCGCGGCTTCGCCCGCTAGGTCTAAAACCTAATAAATTATATACTAAAACCTTCCTCTTAAATCACTCTATCTATTAAAAAAAACCGCATCAAAATCCGTTGCGTAGTTTTAAAGCATCCGTTGCGTAGCATACAAGGGGACATAGGGAAATAGGGACAGAGAAAGCGACTTTGTTTTATACTATGTAGTGATGCAAATATCTTATAAATATCGGGTTGCAAATTACAGAACGCATTGGTCTATACTCAACATTCAGTTAAACCGGGCTATGGCAGAAAAAAGAAAGTCGCAAAATGTTTATGTCATAAAATTCAGATATCGAAATCGAAGTATTTTGCAAGTTATATCTTCTACGATAATATAAGGAATATGTTCATTAAAAAATCGAAATAAGTTATGCAAATCTATAATAATAGATAATATAAGACCACAAAAATAATATTTATTATAAAAAAGTAATAAATATCCATTTTCTACTCGTCTATACAAACCCTATGTAGATCGCCTAATGAAAATCCCTTGTCACCACTATCTTGATCGATATTAATTCAATTCCAGAAATATAATATTCTCTACGTACGTCTAGTACGTTTTTACTGCAACTGTTTTTTTATGATTTTTAAAGGATTCCTTTTTCACGTAGCTGATAAGTTTGAAAACGAAATTTTGAGCGAAACAAACACATTTATTTATCTTAAAAACACGCTTATTTATACTTGTAAATTATGGTATTGTCACTGATATTTGATAGTACAAAGTTTGAATTACATCTCCCATTGAGCCCCGAACGGCCCGATCGGTCCACGACACAATAGATTTTCTATTGTGTCTGTGATTCCGGGGCCTGAGTTATTAATTCATTGTTCGTTTTAAGTGAGTCAAAATAGAGTCTAAACGAGTCTAAGCTATAATGCTTAACCTGTATGTTTGTATGTATGTATATGTAATTACAGTAATCCAAAATTAATAATGCGCATGCAGATCTTCGCTAATTTTCGTATTTCCGTATACACCCGAATCATTGAATCGTAAAAGCCCTAAACAATGCACTTGCAGTTTACACCTTGTTCAAAAGAAATAGAAGTCAATTCACGGTCATACACAATCGAAAACAATTCGGGCGGTAGGTGACGGTAGCCTGTCAGTCAAAAATCCGTCAGTCGTCTTCATATATTGGTGGTGACTGCACGTGTTCTCTCTGTGTTGAATTATATAGAGCTGCTATTACATACCCTTCTTGGTTTTGGTTTTAAAGGTGAATTTTTCGATGAAATGATTATTTACACAGGTGATAGCAGTAGGGAAATTGAAAATGAAGAAGAGCATAATGAAAGTTCCGATGTATCTACAATGTCATAAATAAAGATAATCCCTTATTCTGATTGTTTTATTTATAATTTTTTGTAATTTTAATAATATTGTGGAATGATCAGTACTGTAAATACTTTTGAACTGAGATTTTAGTGATTAGATTTCTACGATTTAAATATAAATCTGTGTTTGAAAACCATATTTTGTACAATACTAGCGGTCCGCCCCGGCTTCGCCCGTGGTACATATTTACGTTTTCCGGGATAAAATATAACCTATACGGATTCGGAAGAATCCCTCTAAGTAATGGTAAAAGAAATTTTGAAATCGGTCCAGTAGTTTTTGAGCCTATTCAATACAAACATACAAAAATACAAAGGTTTTCTGTTTATAATATTAGTATAGATAAACCTTGTGTTATTTTAACCGTATTTTCTTCCATTACACCAGCTTCAGTAAGACACTTTTAAAGTACTACAATTTTTTCCAATTAAAGCTTCACGCGTCCTACGTACATTATTTGCTCGTAACTAAATCAGTATGTTATAGTAGGACGCGTGAGGGGTTAAATTAATCCAACAAAGATATATTCGCAATCGTAGGTTTATCCTCGCTATTTATACAGGATATTATCGAAACAAAATCGTTACTTACAAATCAATATTAATCTCTTTTAGCACAAAACACATAATTCTACTAAATTATGCATGAAGAAAATGCATTTAATCGCTCTATATACATATCGTCTTCGGAAGCTCCGGGAATATGACAGTTGCCGAACTTTGGCGAAGATTTCTATGCGCATTATTACTTTTGGATTAGGTACTGTATATTCATAAGCGTATTGGAAATACATATCTTTGAACGCGTGGTGGTCATAACGACCTGACAAAGAAACATCCTTACAATCACACCCAATAGGTATCCATCTATGTTATTAAGTACATATTATTATCTATTAAATAATTAAAATAACTGGGACATACTTATTTTATCTTACACGTACAAAATATTCCGCGCCTCACGGCTCACAGATAATATCAAAATTATCTTTGTATTATCTATAGGAAATCGACATTACACAAAATATATTCTATCATTTACTGTTTACATTTGAATATCAAATACCTATTGTCTTATTTCAAAAGTTTTTCTTTCACACTTTTAAAAACATCTACCATACCTTCTCGCTTTTATCAAAATAACTTTTTCTCCTTTCTGAAACGTCTTACGCATAATATGTTCGAGTTGTCATACTGGCCCTCTTCACAATGGGCAGCGTTGGCCCAACAAAATGTAATACTCGTCGAAGTTTCGCCATTACTGCGATTAATAAACATCTATATTCTACAATAACGGCCGATAAACCAAAAGCTCTTCCTTCGCACAGCAATACATTTCAACAAAATGAATACAGACTAGCAGTCCGCCCCGGCTTCGCCCGTGGTACACATTTCGCAATAAAAGGTAGCCTATGTTCTTTCTCAGGGTCTAAAGATTATCTGTGCCAAATTTCATCAAAATCGGTCCAGTAGTTTATGCGTGAAAACCATACATACATACAAACCTTTCCTCTTTATAATATTAGTATACATAAAAGACGATGACGTGTTCTACAAAACAAAACATCTGTAAAACATTTATCAGATTATTTAAAATCACAAGTCTATAAATAACGCATAATGTCTATTTAGTTCGTAACTTTAAAACGACTAGAGAACCCCAGACAAGTTTAACTGAATAAAAATCACAAATAAATTTTAAGGCTCTATCAATTTTACACTTAGAGCATATTTTACATTGTGTATAGCCTACTGGGCTACATTTGTTGTTTATCAATGAGGGAATTCCCCTAATATGTAAAGTAGACATTTACGTATTATTATAATATGCAATATTATTCTATACAGGTGATTAGGAAAAGCCAGGTGACTGACATATATTCAAATTTCCCCGAAGATTAATGCACACTAATTCTTTTTATGAATTACTCAACTATTGCGTCATATGTGACGTCATATTTAAATTCGGGGGGGGGGGATAATACAGCTGAAGCTCTTAAATAATTGTCATCTGGTAAAGCTTTTATGTATTTTAGAGTTATATAAAACCTACATGGAATGAACTATGGCAAAGGCTCTAGGTGGCTTATGTCTAAGCCTTCTAATCAAAAATACAATATGATGAAAAATATTTAAAGATAAAACTTACTGTATTGCCGAATGCCGACCACCATCAATAAGAGCAGCAGAAAAGCCATCCAAAATATAATACTCGGATACATTTTACACAATTAAATTCGCAACACAATGATACAGAATAATGAAAAACGAATATTTCGTACCTTTTGTACAGATAATTAATGAATCTAATCTATATTATTATCAAAAATAAGTTGATAACCCAGATAAGAGTCTGTGAGGAATTAATTGAAAATATCGATGGACAAAAATGCGTATTAAATTTACATATTTTTTATTACAACCCACCAAAGGCTGTAGGAAATATTGATAAACATTATATTGTTTATTTATTAAATCCGTGACGCGGATCACATTGGCACACAGCGCCATCTATGAATGAAGTAATGAATATGAATATGATGATGATATAATACATAGGTACATACTTATACTTACCTAGTTTATTATATGAAAAGTACGTTTGTTTCAGCGTCTTTCACGCGTTGCAATCGACGTTCATATTGAAAAAGTTTATAGCGATTTTATAACTCTACCAAATACATAATCGGCCCTAGGAGCTTAACTAATAATGTTAATTTTTAACGAATTTTAGTGAACATTTTATTACCATCTATTATCTAGTCTATTAATAAAATAATCTACTACTACTACTTCTTACTACTTACTGTAACTTACTTTAAAATTCTTCTGTAATTTAAGAAATCTATTATATTACAATCTAAAGACAAATCGCAAACATAAACTAGAGTACTATTTCACGGTATCAAAATTTTACTTAATTTATCAGTTTTAATTACCTAGTATGACTTCATTTACTAATCTTATTACAATTTTTATCCATGTCCTCATTTGAAAACTAGAAGCAAAATATACATTACTATATTTAGCATGTTTCCAATTACGGCTAATGTTCGTGTAATTAAACTTTTTTTACTCAAAAAGCAAGTATTTCTAAGTTTCTGTATAAGTCTGTGTAGATATTATAGTGCACTTGTTCCACTATGATAATGTTCCTTAAATTGGTATTAAGGTAAAGTATATATTGGCTGTTTAGTTTGTTTTCTTTAATGAAAAAAGAATGTTTCAATATAACTGACACATTTTTTATTCAAATTTTCCAATATTGCCCCTGCGGGGCAGGTACGTGAGAAGCCGGCTTAATATTTCAATAATTAATTTGATCACAGTACGTATATTCTTAATAACTACTAAAAGGGTACTCACCATACCTATAATATTTATGTATTGCTTTAACATATTATATGAAGGACCAAAGTGCAAGGTGATGCATTTAATACGAAATTTTCCTGGAGCTTTATCTTAGATATAAATAGCTTTTCTCATAAGTTATTGATTCGCAATCAAACAATGACATGAATGAAAATGAACTTACCAAAATATCTCACAAGAACGCCATACAGAATCCACAATATCAATATATTTAGCACCATAAACAACAATAGGGATGGTAAATTCGACATTGTTCTAGTGGTTCTATTGCTATCGCTATTTGACGTATAACTGGTGATATTTTATCGATCATAATATAAAATTAAGAATGTATAATGCGATAACGTTTATCGGGTGATTATTTTTACATTATAATGCTTGTTGCTTTGAGAATAAAGGTAAGGGAAATGTCCCAAAACACGAAGCAAATGTTGATTGAAATCTACTAAGTAAGTATATTAAAGAAAGGTTTTCAGAAATGATAGGGTGTATATTAAAATGATATTCTATTTAATTTGGCTTCTTTTTATTATTTATATTCTTGCTGATATAATATCATTTACTTTCAGACTGAAGGTCGTTTATGAAAATTATTGGCACCCAAACATTTGATGATGATTATTCCAAAATATTAATTGAAACTTTCCATTATATGTTAATGTACCGTACAAATATATAGGTAGAGATAATGTGACAACATAATAAATTGACTTCGAATTTAAGCTAAAATGCTTTGTCTAAATATAACATTAATTTAATTTGTAAAATAAAAAGCTTAGTAAAAATATACGCCTATTGAAATTCACTTAGTCGTTTCGTTATTTTCTTGCTCATCTCTTTTTACTAGGCGCCTCAAATTACAGATCGAATATATTTGGAAAATTGCTAATATGAATCCGTAGGCGCACTAAATTAATTTAATTGAGGCAACCATAAAAAACACAAGTTATAAGTACTAAAGAATAGTAGAATGAATCAAAGTACAAACGAAGTTTAAAATTTATATGTTTTCATACATTGGGTGTATTTTTTATAAGTACCTAATCAATTTTATCACTACATAGTATAAAACAAAGTCGCTTTTTCTGTCCCTATGTCCCTTTGTATGCTTAAATCTTTAAAACTACGCAACGGATTTTGATGCGGTTTTTTTTAATAGATAGAGTGATTCAAGAGGAAGGTTTTAGTATATAATTTATTAGGTTTTAGACAAAGCGGGCGAAGCCGCGGGCGTTAAACTAGTTAAATTATAAACTATTAAATGGTTTAGGAAATACTTAGAGTATGTATTAGCAAAGGTTAAATATGTATTTTTATAATAACATAATATTTTATATTTATATCATCATTAAATAAGCATATAGCAAAAATTTTAAATAAATGCCTTACTATCCGTAATTTTAGTAATGGTATTTACTGGGAATCGTGTAGAGCAAGCGATTAAAATAACTATGTTGTGTATATGTACGTATGTATGTTGATATGATGAAATTTGAAACAATTAATAAATACTAATTACTTATAGATATGTTATCTTATAACACATTATTACTGAGTTTTATCGTTACTATTCTGACTATAAATATCGAAATATCGACGGAATTTGCTAAATTAAGTCAAGTGTGGATAATGACTGTTTTATTTTTACTTTTACAAGGATTTATTTATGCATTCCTTTTCACTCTATATCTCTAGTATACATATCCCTCCATAGTATTTTCATAGTATTACAATATTAGATTGTGATACTGTGGTATTTTCTTGTACAGTTTGACTTTACGCGAATATTATACATAGAAACTAAGCATAGAAATGAAAGATTTAAACGAAAGTCAATGTCCTATAATTTCTTAATATCTCTCCATACGTCATAAGACTTTATTATGTATATAATATGCTACAGTCAAAACCCTGAACCAGTCAATATCCTTATTGACGGTTATTAAGGTTATTGACTAAGGGCGTCGGTTAATATCCTTATTGACTGATTTTATGTGACAAAATCAGTTAATAAGGTTATTGACCGACACCCTTAGTCAATAACCTTATTGACTGATTTAAAGAGCAGACATTCAGTCAATATAGGTTTTAACCAACGTACTGAATAGATTTTAACACTTAAATCTTTCTGTTATGGGCAAGTAAAACAATAAGGATATAAACCGACGCCCTTAGTCAATAACCTTAATAACCGTCAATAAGGATATTGACTGGTTCAGGGTTTTGACTGTAACATATATATAGGCACTTATATACATTGTTATTCAAATCATGTATATTGTTTTCATACGATAAAGAATCTTCAAAAGATTGTAGTATCAAAGGGATAGGAAGGGAAGTTCAAAGTACCTTTACAGATAAGATTCCACCGGGATTACCTG
>CAJQZM010040851.1:0-11437 GCA_907164665.1 Colias nastes | reverse complement strand
AACATTTTGTATGAAGTTTCCTTACTGTATGTATCTGTATATTGTGTTATTGCTATGGTCACTGGACACTAATGATGATGAGATGAAAAAATTTAACCAAACTGTGATGTTTTATATGGTCTGTTTTGTGAGTATAGGTATCGCATGAAAAATGCCTTTTTAAATGTTTGTTAGAAACTCATAATCAGCCTATTATGTTCCCACTGCAGGGACACAGGCCTCCTATGAGAGTA
This sequence comes from Colias nastes, assembly GCA_907164665.1. Classification (NCBI taxonomy): domain Eukaryota; kingdom Metazoa; phylum Arthropoda; class Insecta; order Lepidoptera; family Pieridae; genus Colias; species Colias nastes. The sequence continues at coordinate 11,204 of CAJQZM010040851.1, read as the reverse complement.
AAAGTTTTAAATATAATAAATAGCAAAATATTGAGTAAGTACTTAACCGTTAATGAATTCATAACTCAATGTTTCTTTTTTTATAGCGCAAAACATAGATTGAATATTAAGTCATTAAAATGAACTAAAGTAGCCTTTTCGATAACGATGAAGTAATAAAATCTTAATTTATTTAGCTTCGTTTTGGTTTCAGTCCAGATGTTACTTTATTTCCTATCTTAGATAAAGTTTAGCACCATTCGTTCCGGATAAAGCGGTTTTAAAAGTTAAGCCCGATTTCAGTCGATTAATTTAGCTTAGAAACTCTGCTTTATTCAGGAATTAAGTCTTGTTAGACTATATGAAAGTTAGATAGGAAATATAGTAGCGTATTTTCAATCGAAGGGATTTAACTTTATTTATCTCTTTTAATAATTAATAAGTAGGCTTTCTTCAATATTATGAAGGAGAGTTGATTTTTTTTTTTTTATGTAGTAGAAACGACGGATTTTTATTACCTAGTTGTCATAGTTTAGGTATAAACTAGGTGCCTACTTCATTTTAATATCTTATCAATTAAAATAAACGACACTTATGTACATACCCACTTTTTCGAGATTTTAAATGACTATAAGTAAAATTAATAGACTCGCAGAGTAAACTTGTATCTTAAAAAAAAGTAAATCTTATATATAAAATTCTCGTGTCACAATGTTAGTCTGCATACTCCTCCGAAACGGCTGGACCGATTCTCATGAAATTTTCTGTGCATATCGGGTAAGTCTGAGAATCGGCCAACATCTATTTTTCATATGTACCACGGGCGAAGCCGGGGCGGACCGCTAGTATAATGTAAACTAATCAGAAATAAAAACTTCAATTTAAAAATAAATTTGCATTTACGCGAAAGGTCAAAAGTGTAGACCTCGCTATGAATCAATGTTGATTGGACGCGCTGGGAACATCTTGACAATTTATTTTTATCCACTTGTAAAATTAATAAAGACTTTTTCTTACTGCTTTTCTTATTTAATGTAAAAAATAAACATGGGTTAGAATTAGTATGCAAGCATTCATTAGGTATCATAACATCATAATACTCAGTTTAAATAACTATCGCCACCTCGAGACTATAATAATATTATGATTGATTCATAATTAGATACCTACTAATAAAATAGTATATCATACATCACATTAAGGCCTTTTATGATATTTTTTATAGCATTAAAACGCTTTATTGGTGCGAATTTTTAAAGAACATAAAAAACGATCATGACTGAATTCGAAACCGCGTCTTTTCACCTTGCTGGGGTGACGCCTAGCCTCTTGGCCACCCCTGATCACGCCAGAGCAATGGAATTTCATCTACTCTTTCGATTTTATGTGTAACCCACCTCGTGATTGATTTTTACTACTTATTACCTATTTAAATATTTCTCATATTAAAGTTCTCGTTCCAGTCTCATTTGTCAGTATTACAAATATAAAAGACCTGAAACAAGAAGTGCAATAAACTTTTGCATATTTATTGCTTTTAGAAGTGAACTTTTTCTATTTAGTCGTAAATTACATTCCGTGTCTTAGCTACACCTGTACCTTTTCTTTATTTAGAAGCATGTGCACAAAATGCTCATCGATGGATTTTAAATAATCTGAATTATTTAATTTGAAGTTTCAAAACATATGCTCAAACATTGTAACATACATCATTCAGATACACATTTCAATTCACTTTTTTCTAATTAAAAATACTTAATATGCTCGACTGAACTCTGTTCGAACTACAAGCAAAGGTCATGAAATAAAAAAAGTTTATTTTATATATAATTTATTCGCCCCTTTACCCTTTGCAATATACAATAATTTTTATAGTAAAAATACTTATTGGACGGATTTAATCGACATTTAAAATTATTCTTACATTCTATTAATTTAGCATTCATACTAATATAGAAATAGAAAATTTAGGAAGCCCTATCAGATCCCGTATACGAACATAATATTACAGTGGTCATTCACTTATTAAGTAAATTCATTTTATTTATCATAATATTACGCAAGTATTGATGTCAACATCAAATTAAAAAAGTTGCGTAGGTAAATCGAAATTAAACGTTATTTTTAGACTGAAAGTATCTTCCCACATCATAATTATTATCTTTTATATAAAAATGAATCGCAAAATGTGTTGGTAAGCACATAAGTCGAGAATGGCAGAACCGATTTCGTTAATTCTTTTTTTATAATATTCCTTGAAGTACGAGGTTGGTTCTTATGGATAGAAATGTACCATGTGCGAAGCCGAGGCGGACCGCTAGTTATAAAGATAAAATATTTTTTAGTTATAAAAAAATAATCTTACAAACTAGTTTCAAACTGTACCGTCCTAAGATCACTCAACTTGCTAGTAACCAAATTATAATCGTTTAATCTCTCCAAAGTATCCACATTTGACGGCTGACTTGTGTTCGATAAATCACTATTAACAGTTATATTCCACACTCGTTTTGTGATAGTTTCATTATTCACTGAAATGTTTAGAACATTGCTTCTGGAATGTTCTTGGCCGGAATCCTCATTGTCGTAGGTCAGGTTTAATTGACGTGGTCTCGTGAATGTTAAATTGTTGATTTCATTTAAAACATCTGAAAAGTATGAAAATGAATTTTAAATTGAATTGATAAGTAAAAAGAAAAAAAAATAACGACGTCTAGGCTAAAATCAGAGTTATTTCTCAAGAACATCTTATTTCTCATGCAAAATGCTTGAGTGTTAGTTCAAATTATCTAATGTACCTAACATTGCAATTTACCACACACACTTAACAAATTCCTTATATTTTTTATATAATTTATTCAACTACCTTTTTGTCGCAATAAATCCTTACAACGTAATTACATAAAATAAAGAATATCAAACCTGTTATTTGCAAACTCATCGCTTCATCCATAAAATCTTCCTCCAAAGCATCGTCATTGTTATTATCACTATCTAAATGTTCGGGGGTCTTCATACAATGTCTTCTCAAAACTACCTTACGCAAGGACGATCTATTCTTCATGGGCGAACGGTATAAAATCGATGTATTACGCATTTTAATCCCCGACACATCGTTACAAAGTTCATCCAATTTTATCGAAAAACTCAAATCTTTTCTCGCTTTAAAATTCTTCGTTAAAATCGCAAGCGGGAACTTCGCAGTTGACGATCGTATATTAGTTGTTCTGCCAAATAAACTCTTTGTCATATTAATTGTTTTTCTTGGAGAGTTCACGTATGTATTGAAATTATTGACTGTGTGCGTAACATTTTTTATTTTACTCTGGTCCTCTTCAAAGAACTGTTCGTCCATTTCTTGTGGACTCAGGAGAGTATTTATACGATTGACAATCGTATATAAGAGTTTTAAACGCTTCAACAGTTGATCGAAGGTAGCCTCTTTGTTGTCAACCTTTTTTGTTGGATATTGGAAATCATCACCGGAACTTAGAATGTTGCTCACTACTTTACATTCTAGCTGAGCTGAAACAAATTTATAATTATGATTTCATAGCTCTACCAGTACTTACAATACAAAATACAACAATTATCGTTATCAGAAAAATCTATTTTAATCATTCTCATACAGTTTTAAAGCTATATGACATGCTTATTATTATTTTTAAACTGAATATTTGACACCGACTTATTGTTTATCTAGATATATGCAGCAATAAGAAAGGCATAACATTGTCCCTCAATCAGTAAAAGAGAGAAGATTGCGATACCCTATCTATTTTGAAGCTTTTAACACAGTGTTCTCTTTATTTCCATATGTTGTTCCGCTTATAATCAGCCATAATTATGTCTTCACAACTCTATTCACATAACGCTTCTATGACCTTCATGCCTATATTCTCCACATATTTTGATATCTTGTCTATTAACATAAAATATGATCTTCCAGTTACCTTTATTCAAATCCTGAAGAAGGGGTAACAATTTGTCTTTGTCCTGCAAAGCATCCGGTTCACAATTTTTATATACATCAAAGAACTCCTTCGTTATACTGCCAATATTTATCACAGAACATATTTTAATATTATTGTATGTACCCTCCTTTATAATTTCCAATAATTGTTGATGCATCATTTGTTTCGCTTTCTGAAATATAAGATAAATAAATATAATTATTACAATACCTACTACAATTTATCTGAGCTGAATGAACAAAAGAACCTCTGGATATCTTTAATATGTCACGTCTCTAAAGACTAGACTTAATTAATGAAAAAAAAGATCGTGTGTGCCGAGCACACGTGTCAGAAGTGAAACTTCTTTGGCAAGATTCAAAGATTTCAAAATCGTCGCCTTACTCACACACACACATGACATGACTGTATTGCCATGACGCGACCTTCAAATTTTGCTCTCAACACGCCTAAAAAAGTTTCACTTCAAAAAAAAATCTAAAAATGTATAAGATGACAAACATGAGTATTCTTTCATACCTGTACAAACGCAGAAGGATCAACAATCAAAAACACATTATCTCGTATCTCATTCACTTCTCTCTTCCAAATATCAACCAAGAGTGATGTATTGTAACTCTTTGGTTCTACCATAACTGCAGGAACTAAGTGTGGATCTAAAGCTTCGAGACTCGCTAGCCCACTACGAAGATTGAGCACCCCTAATAAAAAAGGTTGCAATTTTTTTAATTATACAGGAAAACGAGGATAGAAATCTATTTAATACATTTTACAATAAGATAATGGGCTTATAAGTCCATATCGAAAGTACATTACCTAATGAGTAAAATGACAAAAATAACTTTTTAAAAATGAAACGGGAAATATCCAAAAAAAATAAACGATTACACCCTGTATAGGTCCTATTTACTCTATACAAAATAGGTGTTTGATGTTAATTTGCGGAAATTTATTATATTTCCGTTTTATACTTACTTTGATCATCAGACGAACAAGATATAGCAAACGAACCTATTTGCATCAATCTTTCATTATACAAATCAAACTCTTTCACAAATTCACAATCTTCATGGTCTTTGTCCTTACAATTCCCACCAGTTCCTTCTAATAAATGCTTCTTTAATAATTCCACAGGCGAGGTATTGTATGCAAAGCAATGCACAAGCAGGGCAAGCAATGCTGTATTTGTATTTGTCTCTAAGACGTAAAGAACGTCTTTTAAAACATCAATTAGTACATTAATATTGGAAGGTTTAATTGGCAATTTTATGGTTTCCTTTGTAGCTTGGAATACGGAGTCTAAATCGCCGATTATCAAGTCACTGAGGAGTGCTTTTGTTTCTCTTAGTACCTGAAAATTAATAAGGTTTTCTATTTATTTCAACTACCTTCATTTATTAATCAATCACAATATATATATTTGAAGTTATAATAAACTGGCTGTGCTCCGCGGTTTTACCCGCAGTGCTCCGCTCCTGTTGGTCTTAGCGAGATGATATATAGCCTATAGCCATCCTCGATGAATGATGAATGAGGTATCTAACACTGAAAGAATTTTTAAAATCGGACCAGTAGTTCCCGAGATTAGCGCGTTCAAACAAACAAACTCTTCAGCTATATAATATTAGTATAGATATTAAATGAAAGTATTCCTCAATTTTTTAATTGCAAAAAATAATAAAATTTATATAAAAACTTACAACTTGACATCGAGCTTTAACAACAAGTTGATCTGACGGCAAACAGTATCTGCAGAGGGTCATTGCGCAAAGCAATAGTTCATCCACACATGTATGGATCCCAGTCACACAGGTAACAAGCTGTAATTAATTTTATTTATTTTATTATACCTTAAGGCTTAAACCCTTACCTGGAATTATTTAAGGCTGACAGTTATAAATATAAATTATTTAAATAATTGGGATCAATAATACTGAAGAGAAATCTAGCATTTATTCTGACTTAATTGGTTGAAATAAGATCTTCATAGAAAAAAATATAAGGTAAACTATAATAATTCATAAACAATTTCTAATACTTTGATTTAGGTATCCTTTAATTTATAACTACCCTTCACAATAAAATATATTTACATTAGATTTGCCTATTACATTTCTCATAGTGTTCAATAGTTTACTATTAAAAAAAAATAGTGTGAACATAAAATTTACCTCATTCTGCCACACATCATCATCTTCAGAAGTTTTACAATCATTTCTATATACAATATTAGACAGGTTGTTAAGAACTTCAAATGTTTGGTCGATCCAATTCACAAAATACATTGTATTTAAAACAATAGAGTCGTCACTTTCAGTGCAAGCATTTGACGGATTCAATATTTTATCAATATACTCATCTATTGATGTTAATTTTTCATGACAACATGACAACCTCTCGTAAACACATTGTAAACTTTCCTGTGCAAATATAACCATAAATTATTAGGACATAACAAACAAATCTGAGACATACTCGCAATATAAATTAGTTAGTTTCATTGTTATAGGAAAACACCTCACTCGAGTTAGAGAGTATTTCATATACTGAACAATCCTTTAACGTTATGACTTACGCTGATTAGAAAAAATGTAGCAAGTTTTTAAATAATAAAAAACTAACCAAAAATACTTATTTTTTACAAATAAATTAATGCTTAATTGATAGACTCACCTGAACATCTTCATGAACTTTAAATTCTTTATTAAATTTTAGAATTTCGATTGTAATTACTACACACTTCCTTATTTGATCATTACAAAGATTATATACATTTAAAATTTTATTAATCGTACTATCATTTGTAGTTTCTGCGTTATTTAACTTTTCCTGAATTTCCTCTAGAAGTGGTCGTATTTCCCTGTATAATAAGGTCTGAACAAAAAGCAGAGATTTTATAAATAATCATACATTTTAGAGCTTAATATATAGACACTGTATTTGTCCTGAATTGCGGTAAATACAATGTAATTTGATATCTTATCAAAATATTAAAATCTTACCCAAATTGCTTTAGTTCTCTGTCGCACCATTTGGTGCTTCACGCTATTTGATTTCTTTTCCATTTCAATGTTTGAATAATTACAATTAAATTATTCTCATAAAATGAATAATTGCAATTTTGTTGTAACTTCATGGATCGAGAAAAACTTTAGATTTTAAAATTTCAAAATAAACAGTCAAGGATGACAGATAATGGCTTATGTTGCCATTTGCCGATGGACAAAAAAGATTGAAGTGTGACCTATGGAACAATTTATTTAAACTGCAATATACACTAAACTGAATTCAGTGTCCAAATTTCGATGAAACTTTTATAGAAATTACTTAAGGGCGTATTCAGAAAGAAAGCTTGAAACTTATAAGCGCTTATAAGCGCTTATCGGCGCTTGTCAGCGCTGGTAACCCGCGCAGGAAAATATATGAACACGCGCCGATAAGCGCTGATCGGCGCCGACAAGTTCCGACAATTTTCAACAATTTTCAACAGCGTTGACAAGCGCCGATAAGCGCCGATAAGCGCTTATAAGTTTCAAGCTTTCTTTCTGAATACGCCCTAAGAAATTAACAACTTCCGATCACACTGCCCTTAATTTAGTTACTGAATCTGAAAATGGAAATTACAAATTTTTTAGAAATAGCGGATGCAGAAATTTCAAATTAACAACGAATGAATTGAAGATCGTTTTACAAATTATTATTAAATCCTTGTGACATCGTGAATTCAAAAGCATGATAGTGTTATCGTAGGAAAAAGACGTATTAAAAGCAAAAAAAAGATAGGTTATAATCTGTGATATTGATGTGATGTAATTCTAATTGATGACTTTGGGGTAATAGCTTAGATCATTAAGTAATGGATGGAGTACGCTGGCAAATGTTCTAACTAAACTTTCTGCTGATTTTGGTGCGGGGATGGTAACTCACACTATGAAACACAATCACACATTCACAAAAATAATTTGTGTCACGAAAGTCGTAAAAATTTACGACATTTTAAGCGACGAGTTTTTAAATTCAACTCTATCACTAAGTTCATAAAGATTAAATTTGTATTTCATTCCAAGATAGTCTCGTGGGGAGTGCGGTTCAATATCGCGTTCTAAATTCAACTTTATCACTTAGGTCATAAAGATTAAATTTGTATTTCTTTACAAGATAGTCTCGTAAGGAATGAGGTTCATTATCGCGTTTTAAATTCAACTTTATCTCTTAGTTCATAAAGATTAAATTTGTATATTTTCTTTCCATGATAGTCTCGTGGGGCCCGCATCAATGATCGAGTAAACATGACTCGATTATTTGTCTTGATCATATCGCTAAACGATACATCGACGATTATTAGAAATTGCATTTAATTAGAAATGTACGTTAAAAAAATAAAAAAATATACACAAATGAAAGGTTATCTTTTTTAATATTCGACATGTTTGAATTGCTTCTGCAAGACTTGACAGTACAAAACGGCATTTTTAGCGGAGCACTCGCAGACGTCCTTTCGATGTTTTACGAATACACAGAGTGTTTGTAATCGATTACGCAAGTAGTTTTTATGAAAGCATAAGATTTTTCGATTCGAATAATCTTATACCTCGGCAAAAGGGGAAACGCCTGCGAGTGTTATCCATTACTTAATGATCTAAGGGTAATAGGTACACTTCTTTATACATCATCCTTTGCTAATTAAAATTAATATTGGAATACTTATAAAAAACAAGTTTTAGTGGCTAAATGCAATAAAATCTTCCTAAATGCATTTTTAAGTAAACTTCTAAATAATTGAGGCAGTCAGAAACCATTCTTATTTCCTAATTTCTGAATTTAAGATGCTAGCTTACCAAATGCGATTACACTTTTATAAATTCAGTGTATTGTAGAGCTTACGTGTCTATGACATGTACCAAATTGCAATATAATTTCAACGACATTGCATATCCAATAAATCTATAAAACATTGTGAAGTATAGGACAAGAAAAAGCCCTCGCGTATCTGGATATTTTATACAATTTTGTAATGTAAGTGCAGGGAAAGCACAGAGGGAAAGCGTGTTTGTTTATGGCTTTATAGATTTTTATCTGTGTATTTCATTGTTTACTTGTTTCTTGTTTGTATTCTGTTGTCACTGTCACTTTTCCCGAATCCCAATTATCATTCAGCTGTCATCTGTATATTTTCTGCTTCAGCTTACCTTTTGATAGAATCATTTCAGTTCCAAAGTATTTTTAAATAATATACAGAAGTAATTAAAACCCTGTTAAAATGAGTGAATTAGTTTGGGGTATTAAGAACGGCGACATCGATCAAGTTAAGGATATCGTAGAAAAACAAGTAAGTAATGACTAACTAGCCAACCATAAAATTCACATCATTGAGCTTATGTGTCCGGCCATAGCTTTGTTGTTGTTGTAAAGTTTCTTATTTTAACGTAGTTTTTATATATCCCATGAGCCTCATGTGTGTCTCAATAAAAAGCGTTTATATTTCTGGTTTTATTGCAGAAAATTGATGTCAATGCTTCAATTGACGGCCGGGTACCGCTTCATTATGCTGCCGACTATGGACAGACTGCTGTTCTTAATTATTTATTAGATAAAGGTGCAGATCCTAATGTATGTATTTCATAAGTAATATTACGTTGTGATTTAATTGATTATTCAAATTCTATTTTACAATTGCATAATGTTTTAATTGCAGATGGTAGATAAGCATGGCATATCTGTGATCTTAGCAGCTATTTGGGAAGGACATACTGATTGTGTGAAAACCCTATTGAATCATGTAAGATTTTGTATGTCGCATTTGTCTATACAATAATTATTCATATTCATTGCAATACATGTTGTATTGAATGATTTGTCATATGTTTTCTAGAACTTTTATCTAAGTAAATATCATAAAAATACATTTTTTGTGTCACTTATCAGAACTGGATATCATTACATTATTTCTATACATAGTATATTTGTCAAAATGTAGTTTTTTCCTTCTGGGTAAATACCCCTTAGCCCTAAATAATTCACTCCAGTATTAGAAATTGTGTTCCTTATAATTATATGAAACATGTTACTAACAGGTTACCGTCATGTCTTATATTAGTATTATGTCCAGCATGGTGCTAGACCTGTTTTTTTCCACTGTCATTTTTGCACAACATCACGGTAACGCCACTGATAAATATAAGTAGATTTTGTTACTATTATTTTCTTTGTAATTTTTCAGGGTGCATCTAAAAATGGCAAGACACCAGACGGTGCACCATACATTGAAGCTGCTGAAAAAGATGAGATTAAGGAACTCTTAACATAGAAATAGAATACATCTATATAAAAATGTATCGTTTGCATTCTATAATTTTTTTAATGCATTAAATGAGTTATTTTAGAGCAAACAGTAAAGTTAATATATATTATTAAATGCATTTATTTACATTCATTTATTTTTATATGCTCAACATAAGAAAAGTAACATGCATTGACTGCGTCCATTAGTTTTAATATGTATTGGAAAATTAATGGCCTTCACACTTTATGGAGTCGAATACCTTTGTGTAACTTTACTTTACTCTCTTCATTGCTGACTTCAAGAGGCCTATACTCTTAAATTTAGCAAATAAATTATTTTATAATAAGATGTGTAATCCCAAGAGGGTAAGATGTAATTTTTATTGCTAAAATAAAAAAGTGATATTCATAGATTTGTTTATTTTTTTATTGTTATGACAAGTTTGTTTAATTTAAGTTTAGAACATGAAAGTCAGACCATCCGTTTCGTTTAAAAAAGTTGCATATTATTATCTTATTTATTGGTCATAATAAATTTACATTCTAAATGATGTCCTTTTCTGTGAGATTAACCATAATATCTACAAGGTTAGAGAATATTTTTACACAATACAAATTTTGTTAGCATACCACAGAATAAATAAATATGACTAGTTACTACTACAGCCAACTTATGTTAAATAAATTCGTTCCCAGATAAATATCTGCATAAAAATCACAGCTTTCACTTTAACGCTACATTCCATGTACAATATAAAGACAAAAACATTATAATACAATAACCATCAAAAAACCTTACAGGCATTACATTCAGAATGAACACCAACATTAGGAAATAAAAAACATGTTTATTATAACATAACATAAAATAAATAAAATCAAATAATCACACTTATACATTAGACCAGACTCTCAGTGGAGTTTCGTTTGCAAAAATAGCGGACCTAAATCTGACTTCTGATATATATT
>CAJQZM010040850.1:19251-36655 GCA_907164665.1 Colias nastes | reverse complement strand
AATCTCAAACTCTGAATAAATACCACATTTATCGTGTTGGTGCCACATTTGTGATTGTGTCTGTTGCATCTGTATATGATCAAATGGGAGCTACGGCCTTCTCTCTAGGTTTGGGATGATTAACCGAAAACACCTTCATCACGCGACGGCCATATCATTCAGGGTGATTGCCCTTACGGAAACTACGCGGTCGATCGTGAACCGTCCGCATGTCAACTGGTGGTCCGTTGATTGTTCTGCGGCTGCTGATGAATGCCCCATCATCACGCTGAGGGGATCGTCCCGAGCCTGAGGTAAAACGCTTTGGCCACAAAATATCGTTTGCGGGACGGTTATCGTGACAAAGCCGTTTGCAGAGCGCGCTTCGAGCCAAAAACAGACAGATCTCGTAACAATTGCGCCCTACGCAGATATTCGTGAGCGCTCTTACGGTTGGCTGCGTAAGAACGGGGACAGCTCATTTGGTACCGGTCAGCCGAGCGATTGTCCGGCAGCCCATGCGAGTGAGAGGGAATGCAGGCGCGCTGCCGGATCATATATCGGTGCGCTGAACATGAGTTCATCGGGGGCATGACGGGCAATGAAGTCTTTCATTCCTTCCGCGACCTGATCCTGCGTGCCGATCAGGCTCGATGCCTGCACCGTATCGAGTTGATGGCTCAGCTCGCGCGACCAGGGCAGATCTTCCGGCGGCACGGGGGGGGAGAACCCGCCCCGGTCGTCCCTGGCGCAGGGCCGCCACGAACATGCGACGCGAGGTGGCCAGAAAATCGGCTTCCTCTGCCGTATCAGCGGCGATTACATTCATGGCGAGCATGACATAGGGTGCGGCAAGATGCTCTGACGGACGGAACGTCTTGCGGTAGAGATGGATGGCCTGCTCCATCATCTGCGGTGCAAAATGTGAGGCAAAAGCGAAGGGCAGGCCCAGAGCTGCTGCCAGCTGTGCCGAGAACAACGACGAGCCGAGCAGCCAGATCGGTATATCGGCGCCTGCGCCCGGTGTGGCCACAACTCCGTTTGCGCCGCCTGTCGCCGCGAAATAGGCGATGAGCTCAAGCACATCTTCCGGGAAGCGTTCGGCATTATCTCCGTTTCTGCGCAAGGCACGCACGGTGCGTTGGTCAGAACCCGGCGCACGACCCAGGCCGAGATCGATGCGGCCGGGAAAAAGAGCTTCGAGCGTGCCGAACTGCTCGGCAATGACGAGCGGGGCATGGTTGGGCAGCATGATACCGCCTGCACCGATACGCATGCGGTTGGTGGCGGCGGCAAGATGGCCGATCACGACACTTGTCGCGGCCGAAGCGATGCCGGGCATGGCATGATGCTCGGCCACCCAATAGCGATGATAGCCTAGAGCCTCGGCATGGACGGCCTGGTCGCGCGATTCCAGCAAGGCCTCGCGGACAGTGCCACCTTCGCGAATAAAGGATAGATCGAGTACGGAGAGCGGTATCATATCTCCGATATGGGGAGAGGAGAGACCGGCTGAAAGGGCCGCCGGGTTAATCCGGTCCGGCGGCCTTGCCCAAGGCGAGAATATTCCCAGGGATCAGGGTTCGGGACGGTCCTTGGGTGCGGCCTCTGGCGGGAGCTTGGGGCTGTCAGGTGCCTCTTGCGCAACTGTGGTTTCTGCCCCGGTTTTCTCGCTCGCTCTTTCCTCGACAAGCGTTTCGATTGCTGGTGAGGCCTCATTGCGCGTGTAGATCGGTGCGGGAGCTGCCTTATGGGCGGCCTCCATAAAACGGTCTGCCAGTGCACCGTAGAGTGCGTGTTTGCAGATCATGCGCGAGACGCCGAAAGCGAGGAACGAGGTGGCCATCAGGGCTAGCGTTACCTGCTGGTTGTCGCACATTTCCATGACGATCACGGTGGCGGTCAGTGGCGCCTGAACGACGGCAGAGAAATAGGCCACTGTGCCCAGAAGAACGACGGCACCGGGCGTGGTGTGGGGAAGATATTGCTCGATCCAGCCTCCGATACCGGCGCCTACGGAGAGGGACGGTGCGAACAACCCGCCGGGGATGCCGGAGCAATACGAGACGACGGTCGCGAGGAATTTGAGAATGAAGAATGAAGCAGGATAATGCTCGGTACCGTCGATAATGGCATGGGCCTGCATATAGCCTGTGCCATAGGTCGCGCCATGCGAAACAAGGCCGAGCAGTGCCAGCACAAAACCGCACAAGGCAGCGAAGGATACTGGACGTGCCTTGATGAGTGCGCCGACCCGCCCCGGAAGACCCTTGGAGAAGCGGATGAGCAGGGCCGAGAACGTTCCGCCGGCAACACCGCCGACAATGCCGCAGGTGAGGACCGCAATCCATGCCGTGCCGATCGGAACATCCACATCCGTATGACCGAAATAGGAGTAGTTTCCGACAAGGGCGATGGCGGTCACACCCGACAGCACAACGCCTGTCAGCATGGTGCCCGAGGTTTTCTGCTCGAAGGAATGAGACAGTTCCTCGATCGCGAAGACGATCCCGGCGAGCGGTGTGTTGAACGCGGCCGATACGCCCGCAGCACCACCCGCTAGAATGGCCCCGCGCCTTGCAGCGACGCTCGATGTGCCGAGCAGGCGCGAGAAGCCGTGCATGATGGCCGCGCCCACCTGTACGGTGGGCCCTTCACGGCCGATGGAGGCGCCGACCAGAAGGCCGAAACAGGTCAGGATGATCTTGGCAAAGGCAATCTTGAGCGAGAGTACGCGGTTCACGATCGAGAAATTCTCGATATGCAGTGTCGCGATCGTTTGAGGGATACCGCTGCCCTGTGCGCCCGAGAAGAACTTGCGTGTCAGCCAGGTCGAGAGGGCGAGCCCGGCAGGAACCACCGCCAGCATGATGTAGGGATCCCAGTGCACCATGCGCGCGCGGGTGCGGGCGGCCCAGTCGGCCGTCCCGGCAAAGGAAACAGCGACGACGCCCACGAGAATGGCACCGAGCCAGTAAGTCAGTGTCCGGCGCCATTGAGACGTCGTTCTTCGCGCAGAACGACGGAGATGCTGGATTCTGTTGTTCTGCCGCAAGGCGGTGCTGGGGCGCATAAGGTCTCGCCTGTCTGGAGATCGGGCAGCGCCGACCGATGGTGAACGCTCCTGCCAGCACCCCGGGCGACTGGTCAAGAAACTCTTGTCTCTAAAAAACGTAACGAACGGATCGTTTTGCAGTTCGCTCGCAAAGGGTCAGGCCAGAACCGGAATGCCCGTATGCTTCGCTTTTTCTTCCGGCTCGACATGAATATGGATCAGGGCACGCCCGAGCTGGCGGCGCAGGGCATGTTCGAGACGGTCGCAGATATCGTGTGACTCCGAGACGGTCATGGCACCGGGTACGACAAGATGAAACTCGATGAAGCTCACGCTTCCCGCTGTGCGCACGCGTATGTCATGAGCTTCGAGGGCACCTGCAGCATTCTCGGAGATCACGGCGCGTATCATCTGTAGCGTGTCTGAATCGGGAGCCTCGTCCATCAGCCCCGCAATGGACTGCTTCATCATATCGAAGCCGACACGCAGAACATTGATGGCAACGAGCGCGGAGAGAATGGCGTCGAGCCTCACGAAACCGGTGAGCGGAATGAACGCGATACCGATCACGAGAACCACGGTCGTCCACACATCGGAAATGACGTGACGCCCATTGGCGGTCAGGGCGGGCGAGCGCCTCATCCGGCCTTGCCGGACCAGAATAAGCCCCCAGACCAGATTGACGACACCGCCGAGTGCGTTGAACACAATGCCACGCCAGGGTGCGATAGCGTGGTTGGGGGCAAGCCAGCTTTGCCATGCCACCCAGGCAATGCCTATGGCCGTAAGAACGACAAGCACGGCCTCGCTCACAGCGGAAAGATATTCTGCCTTGTCGTGCCCGTATGTATGGTTGTCATCGGCGGGACGCTGCGCGACGTTGAGCGCCCATAGCGCGCCAAGCGCAGCGGCGACATTGATGATGGTCTCAAGGGCGTCTGAGAGCAGGGCGGCACTGCCGCTGACGCGCCAGGCCCAGTATTTCAGGCCAAGGGCGATCAGGCTGACCAGAAGCGAGATCCAGCCGAAAACGATCTTTTCGGGCCCCTTCAGCATGAGGCTGTCGCTCCGCACGGGGTGGATCCACACGGATAATGCCCTTCCTCCCTGTCTGTGCCAGGGGACTCGATCTGGAAGGTGGCATGGCCGATACGATAGCGGGTTGCGAGCATGGTGCTCGCCTCACGCAGGATCCGCGCATGGCCGTTCTGCGATACAACGCTCACCAGATGGACAGTCAGTGCGGTCTCGGTCGTGCTCAGGGGCCATATATGAAGGTGATGCAGATCCTCCACGCCTTCCACAGCGCGCAGGCTTGCTTCCACGTCATCCAGGCGCAGGCGGGAAGGAACGCCATCGAGCGCCATGTCGAGCGACGATTTGAGCAGCGACCATGTGCCGAGAATAATGAAGATGCACACCGCCAGACTGACAATGGGATCGAGAATGGTCCAGCCTGTCATCATGATGACGAGACCTGTCACCACAACAGCGAGCGACATCAGCGCATCGGCCGCCATATGCACGAACGCCCCGCGCAAATTCAGATCGTCCTTGCCGCCGCGCATGAAAAGCAGGGCGGTGCCGCCATTGACCAGAATACCGCCGAGCGCCACCAGCATCACGACGCGACCGGCCACCTCGCCCGGGGCGATCAGGCGGGGAATGGCCTCGCCGATAATGCCGCCTGTCACCAGAAGGAGCAGGACGGCATTGCCAAGGGCCGACAGAATGGTGGAACGCTTGAGCCCATAGGTGAAACGCGCCGATGGAGCACGTCGTGCAAGGCTGTGAGCCAGCCAGGCGGCACCCAGACCGAGAACATCGGACAGATTATGCCCCGCATCGGAAAGCAGGGAGAGCGAATGGGCGAGCAGACCCCATATCGTTTCGGCAATGATGTAGGCGACATTCAGCCCCATTCCGATCAGAAACGCGCGTCCGTAGCTTGCAGGTTCATGAACATGTCCATGATGCCCATGCCCATGCCCATGCCCATGCCCATGCCCATGCCCATGATGATCGTGATCGTGATCGTGATCATGGTCGTGGCGGTCATGCCCGGCATCATGGGTGTGCTCGCAGGGGTGCTGGGCCATGGATGTGCTTTCCGTGAATAAGGGCGTGGAGGCTCATATAAGGCATTGGCCCATCATGCGCCAAGATATGTGTCGAAGCGGCGCATCAGCCCGGGGAGTCTCTCTGCGCCTGTGCGTTGTGCCTAGTAAGTCTGCTGAAATGTAAAATAGGCGACATAAAAAAAGTAAACTGGGTGACATTCGATTTGTTTCCGAAGACCAGTTTTCTCATTGAAGTTGTCTGTAAATTTTCGTGAGTTGAATGCTGTTTTCGAAGCGATCTTTTTACGGGAATTAAACGAATACCCATATTGGGGCTCCCAGAAAGGGTTTGTCATTGAAAAGCATGTTTTCGTTATTGAATTATCGTGTGCGGTAGGGTGGTATGCGGCATTACCGAGACTGCTTCGGTTTGTTAATGAATTTGTAACGTTATGGGAAAGTTTTGTGAGGGTCAGCACGGTTTTCCCGGAACATGACGGACAGTGTCGTGTCGTATTCCGGATGTATTAACGTTTCGGTTGGCTTATATGCCATTCCATTGAGTATTTTGAGATTTCTGCCGCTCCGCCGCAGGTTTTGTGGCGCTTCCGATAACCGAACCAGCGAGCCAGCCCCTGCCATGAGCGTGACCATGCCTGTATTCGATGACGAACATTTTCATAAGTCTCCCGGCGTGCAGGGTGAGGCAGGGACATCGCATTTGCACAGGAAGTGCCCTGTCGCATTGAAGCCCCTGCGCAAGGGTCTTGCCGCAGCAGGTTTCCTTTTCGGGATAGGGCTCATGGCATCCGTAGCCCATGCAGAACAGCCGCTGGTTTACGCGCCGATGAACCCGGCACGTATGTCCGATGTGATCCGGACGCTGGCTTCGGACCCGTTCGAGGGGCGTGCACCCGGCACGATCGGTGCGCTCAGGACCGTGAACTATATCGTCTCGCAGTTTCAGGCGATCGGTCTGGAGCCAGCAGGCGAGAATGGCGGGTGGACGCAGGAAGTCCCGATGATCCATACCAAGATCGCCCCCGATGCTTCTGTCCAGTTCCGGGTCGGTGCGTCCGAGACACTGGATTATCGCCAGTCGGAACAGATCTATCTGACGACCAGCATTCCGTCATCGCAGATCCATATTGGCAATGCTCCGCTTGTGTTCGTCGGCTATGGCGTCAATGCGCCGGCGCGCGACTGGGACGATTTCAAGGATGTCGATCTCAAGGGCAAGATCGCTGTTATCCTGATTAACGATCCTGATTTCAGGGCCGGCCCGGGCGACGCCGTCAACGGGCGTTTTGGCGGCCGCACAATGACCTATTACGGGCGCTGGACATATAAATACGAGGAGGCGGCACGACGCGGTGCGGTCGGCGCCCTGATCGTTCATGATACCGAAGCAGCCTCTTATCCATGGAGCACGGTCATCGCCCCCGGGGGAGAGAACTTCGATCTGGAACGCAAGGGAGCTCCGGGTTCCCTGCTGGTCCATGGGTGGCTGGAAGGGCAGGCCGCCCGGCAGCTTTTCGCAAAGGCAGGGCTCGATCTGGACAAGCTGAGCGAACAGGCAAGGCGCGCGGACTTCCATCCCGTCACATTGTCCGGTCTTTCGCTGTCCACCACGTTCAATGTCGAGACCGCCCATCTGGAGAGCCGGAACGTGCTCGCCAAGCTACCCGGCTCGACGCACCCGGATGAGACCATCGTGTACGGCGCGCATTGGGACGCGTTCGGCAAGAGCCGTGGTCCGCACGGTGAACCCCTTATCCGGCGCGGTGCGATCGACGATGCTTCGGGTATCGCCGCCGTGCTGGAGATTGCCCGCGCCTTCAAGGCCGGACCGACGCCTGAGAGAACGATCCTGTTCGGCGCCTGGACAGCTGAGGAACGCGGTCTGCTGGGATCGAGCTGGTATGTCGAGCATCCCCTGATCTCTCTGCCCAAAACGGTCGCAAATTTCACGATCGACGTGCTGCAGATGGCTGGCATGTCGCGTAACGCTTTTGTTGTGGGTGCCGGGCAGAACAGCCTGCAGGACGATTTCGCAACAATTGCTGCGGCACAGGGGCGTGTGGCTGTCGACGAAGCCCTGCCCGAGCGCGGTGCGTTCTATCGTGCGGATCATCTGCCTTTCGCACGTGCAGGGGTGCCCGTTCTGCCGATCATGGATCTGGCAGGCTATCCCGATCTGCTCAAGGGAGGCATTCCCGCCGGGCGTAAATGGCTCGAAGCCTATATGGCCTGCTATCACCAGCCCTGCGATGCCTGGAGCGCCAGCTGGGATGTGCGCGGCGCAGCAGAGGATACGGCAGCCCTCTACGAGGTCGGCCGCAGTCTGGCATTTTCGCGTATGTGGCCGAGCTGGAAACAGGGATCGGAATTCAAGGCCATGCGCGAACGCACCGAGTCCCAGCGTCCCGCACTCTGAAGCTGGCCTTCACACCTTCAACGCCAGGGCGATGCCGAGGCAGTGCCGGGGCGAAGAAGGTGTCTGCCCGTGCGGAGCGGCTCCAGAGCGCGACGTGCTATTTATCTTGACAAGAGCCGTACTCTTCATGACTTCCAGCCGACATGATCCGGCTTAACGAACTCAGGCTCCCTCTCGACCATCCTGCCGATGCATTGCGCGAGGCTATTCTCCAGCGTCTTGGCGTGGAGAGCACAGCGCTGCTCGATTTCACGATAGCCCGTCGGGGCTATGACGCCCGCAAGCGCGGTCGCATCATGCTGATCTACAGTGTCGATTGCACGGTCGAGAACGAGGAAGCCGTTCTGGCCTTGCATGAAAATACGCCATCTGTCGTACCCACTCCCGACACGCGCTATCGGCCTCTCACCGCAGAGCCGGGGGCACATCGTCCGGTCGTCATCGGTGCAGGCCCCTGCGGCGTCATGGCGGCTCTGGTTCTCGCTCAGGCAGGGCTGAAGCCTATTGTTATCGAACGAGGCAAGATCGTGCGTGAGCGTACGGTCGATACATTTGCCCTGTGGCGACGCTCCGAACTCACGCCCGAGAGCAACGTGCAGTTCGGCGAGGGAGGGGCAGGAACATTCTCTGACGGCAAGCTCTACAGCGGCGTCAGCGATCCGCGCCATCTGGGCCGAAAGGTCATGGAGGAATTCGTCAAGGCGGGTGCGCCTGAAGAAATCCTTTACGTGTCCAAGCCGCATATCGGCACGTTTCGTCTTGTCTCCATGGTCGAGCATATCCGTGCCGAAATCGAGCGTCTGGGCGGCGAGTACCGCTTCGGCGTGCGTGTGGACGGTCTTGTCACGGAAGGGACGCCGCGCAGGTTGACGGGCCTTGTTCTGTCGGACGGAACGACGCTGGAGACCGACAGAGCGATTCTCGCCGTGGGTCATAGTGCGCGCGATACGTTCGAAATGCTGCGCGATGCTGGTATTCCCATGCATGCCAAGCCCTTTTCCATCGGCGTGCGGATCGAGCATCCCCAGTCGCTCATCGACTGCGCACGCTTCGGCGATCAGGGGGGGGCACCCTCTTCTGGGGGCTGCCGATTACAAACTGGTTCACCACGCCAGCAACGGCCGCGCCGTTTACTCCTTTTGCATGTGTCCGGGCGGCACGGTCGTTGCGGCCACCTCTGAGGCCGGTCAGGTCGTGACCAACGGCATGAGCCAGTATTCGCGTGCCGAACGTAATGCCAATGCCGGCATCGTGGTGGATGTATCGCCCGAGCGCGATTATCCGGACGATGTTCTGGGCGGCGTAGCGTTTCAGCGCCACTGGGAGCGTGCCGCCTTCGTTGCCGGAGGAGGCGACTACAGGGCCCCGGCGCAGCGCGTCGAGGATTTTCTTGCGGGGCGTGCCTCGGTTACGCTGGGCGATGTCGTTCCATCCTACAAGCCGGGTGTCACCCCGACGGACCTGTCGCGCTGTCTGCCCGGATTTGCCGTAGAGGCCATACGCGAGGCCCTTCCTGCCTTCGAACGCAAACTCAGGGGATTTTCCATGGGTGACGCCGTTCTGACGGGTGTGGAAACACGCACCTCGTCTCCGATCAGACTGCCGCGGACGCCTGAAGGACAAAGCCCCGGTCTGATCGGGCTTTTTCCGGCTGGAGAGGGGGCAGGCTATGCCGGCGGCATTCTCTCAGCAGGCATAGACGGTATACGGGCTGCGGAATGGGTGATTGGCGATCACATCGCGCGCAAGGCCTGATTGGGGCGACGCCCTGCACATCCGACCTCTTCGGGTATCGCCTGTGACAGAGCCTCTTGCGAGGGCGGATATTAGTTCCGCCCCCATCGAATAATATAGTCTGAGAACCGCGGCAGGATGGCGTTCGTTGCAGGGCTGTTCCTCTATTCCGGAGACAGGTTCTCATGACGCTCATCGATCCACGCACGCGCTACCCACGGCCGCCTTTCGAAACGCAGCCGCAGGAATTTCCGGGCCTTTCGGCAAAAATGAAACCTGAACCCGATTACGGTGAAGACAGCTACAAGGGCAGCGGGCGTCTGTCCGGCCTCGTCGCCCTGATTACCGGCGGCGATTCAGGCATCGGTCGCGCCGTGGCCGTCGCTTATGCCAAGGAAGGGGCGGATATTGCCCTTTCCTATCTCGAGGCAGAACAGACGGATGCGCAGGATATCGCCGCTGCGATCGAGAAGATCGGTCAGCGCTGCCTGCTTTTGCCGGGCGATATACGCGAGAAAACGGTTTGCAAAGCGCTCGTCAGCAAGACGGTCGACGCTTTCGGCGGCCTCGATATTCTGGTCAACAATGCCGCGTTCCAGCATCCCAGAGAGAACTTTCTCGATATCGAGGATGAGGAATGGCGTCGTCATTTCGATACGAACGTCCATGCCATGTTCTATCTGACCAAGGCAGCCCTCCCGCACCTCAAGCCGGGCGCGTCGATCATCAACACCTCATCGGTCAACACACGCACGCCGATGCCGATCCTTATCCCCTATTCCATGACCAAGGCGGCTATTGCCAATTTCACGGTCGGGCTGGCGGGCAGTCTGGTGGAAAAAGGCATACGCGTGAATGCCGTGCTGCCCGGGCCGATCTGGACGCCGTTCATTGCAACCGGCATGCCACCCGAACAGCACAAGGACTTCGGATCGCAAGCTCCCATGGGACGTCCCGGACAGCCTGCGGAACTTGCGGGAGCCTATGTCTATCTGGCCGATCCGAATAACAGCTATACGACGGGTGCCCTATTGCCGGTCCATGGCGGCATGCCTCAACTCTAGCAACACGAGTCTTTCCATCTCGCCGTCTGTCGGAAACCATGGCTCCGGGATTGTTGTCCCGGGTCCTTGGCTCCGGCCGAACCGATGAACCGCGACGGTGACACAGCGCGGCGCGATGACTGTTCTTCCAGAACCAACATTTTTCTGACTGTGCAGTGCGCTACAGACGGTTCGCTCACCAAGTAAAAAATGTAATGAATAGTGAAGTTCAAATGGTAGTTATATTTATGCCGCGCAAGTATTGAGATTACCATAGGTTTTTCGATTTGGTCTGTACGGCTGCGTGAAATAATCCTCATATAAACGTGACATAATACCTCATATAAATATTGTTGTTCGATGTGTGGCCTGTTGATATCAGGCTGCCCCTATTACCCGGATGAGATGTCCGGCTGCGGTGATTGCGTATCCTTCATCTCATCGCACTAGAGAACATACGCCTGATTTCAGGGTGTCGTTAATCTGTCGGCTTCTGACGTTTCGCTGCATTTCGGCGATGAAACGCCGGATGGTGACGGCTGACGCACGCCCGGAGCCCGGGCGATAAAGGGGCCGGTAAATTGGTTACGAACATCACTGGGACATGGTCGGCTGTCGTCACGAACACGGGACAAACGGTCTATAAAAGCGGTGCGACGGTCGCCGAAGGACCTGTGCAACTCATAGGTGGTGCGACCCTCTTCGTGATGAGCGGCGCCACGGCCTCGGGGGTCGTCAATTCGAACAATATACCCAATGTCGTCGTGTCATCCGGCGGAACGCTTCTTAGCTCAACCATTGTGAACGGCTATGTTTCGGCTTTGCAGGGTGCAACCACGAGCGGGAATCATTTCAGCTCCGATCCCGTCTATTATTTCAGCGGGGCACACTCCGTAGGCGACACGTTTTATGCCGATTCCGGCTACGGGGTCGATACGGCCTTTTTCAGCGCGGGCTCAGTGGTGTCGAATGCCACAACGCTATCGGGCGGACCGATGCTTGTTTACTCCGGTGCGACGATCAATGGCGTGACCGTCTCTGCCGGTGGCGTGGTCACGTTCAATGCGGGATCGGTGGTAAACGACCTCGATATCAAGCTGGGTGGCTCGGCCTTTATCAGCACTGTGGTTGGAACCCCCGTCGGTTCGGCCCCTGTGCTGCCGACGACCGGCGTCACGACCGTGACCGGTGTATGGTCTGCCGTGCTCAGTGGGGGGAAGACAGTTTATGTGAATGCCGCCGGCACGAGTTCCGTGCAGGCGCCTCTGTGCCTGAGTGCGGGAATGCTCTATATCGCGAGTGGTGCCACAGTCTCCGGTTTTCAGGCCTTGGGAGGCACGCCGACCGTCTCAGTGCTCAATGGCGGAACCCTGATCAATTCGCAGGCTGTAAACGGCTATGTGTATGTGAACGGGGGCGGCATCACGAGCGGGAATCTCTTCAACTCGAACCCGATCAATTACAGTGCCGGCGCAAGCTCGGTGAACGATATCTTCCTCAACAGCGGCTATGGCGTGGACCCAGTGACTGCCCTGAGCGGATCCGTCATCATCAACCCTCAGGTCTCGCAGGGTGCCCCTATGGTCATCAGCAGCGGGGCAACGATAAAGGATCCGGCCGTCACGTCCGGCGGTCAGCTTTCGATCTATGGCGGAACGGCAACAACGTGTTTTCTTGCTGGCGCCATGATCATGACGCCGCACGGTGCACGCCCTGTCGAAACCCTGAAAGCGGGAGACGAAATTACAGTCTATCGCGACACTGAACCCTGTTGCGAAAAAATCCGTCGTGTAACGTCCGAGCGGACTGCTGCGGTCAATCTGCGTCGGGACGATCTTGCCGGGCATCCTGTCAGGGTGCTGGCGCATGCTTTTGGCGATAACAAGCCGGATCGCGATCTGCTCGTCACGGCTGAACACTGTTTTTATTTCGATGGCGGGTTTATTCCCGTGCGTATGCTCGTTAACGGTCACTCTGTCCGCTACGAGCACGATTACGGAGCTTATGATTATTATCATGTCGAGCTCGACGCTCACGGTATCATATGCGCCAATAATGTCCTGACCGAGAGCTATCTCGATACACGGACGGCATTTGCCCGGTGTGCGCAAACCGGTCGACCGCGCTTCCGCAGCTGGGGCGAGCATGGAGCTGCGCCTTTGCGGGGCGACCGCGCATTTGTCGAACCGATTCATGCCATGATTTTCGGACGCTGCGACCATGATGGGTCACGGGCGGAGCCCCCCGTTCTGGAAACAGATCACGGACTTTATCTCGTAACCGACGACGGCCAGCGTATCGATGAGAAAAGACGTGTAGGCAATCAGGTGATCTTCTCGCTCCCTTCGGGTACGAAGCAGCTCAGGCTCGTTTCACGCAGCACGCGTCCGGTCGATGTCGAGGGGGCTTTTGTTGACGATCGTCGCGATCTCGGTGTGCTGGTGGGCGATATCGCCCTCTATCGCCCTGAGTCGATGCATGTCGTGCGCACGCATCTCGATGCACAGACCCAGGCCGGCTGGAATGCCATGGAAGAGGCGGGCACGTGCCGTTGGACCACAGGCCATGCCACACTTTCGATCGATCAGCCTGCCCATACAGATCCGGCCACCTTGTCGGTATGTATCCTTGCGGGTGGCCCGTATTGCGAAAGGCCGGCAAGACCTGCCAAAGCCTAACCCATCATATGACGCTGGTTGCCGAGCACCCAGAGTGTGCCGCCCACCATCAGCACGACGATCAGTAGCGAGAACAGGATAAGCTGCAGATCGTCGCGATGAGAGCGTGACAGGTCGATATGCAGGAAGAACCTGAAATGTACGACGACCTGCCCGAGGCCCATAAGGGCAATGACCCATATCAGCCCGTTGCGCGGCAGCAAGCCGAACATCACCCCGGCAAATGGTATGGCGGAAAGCACCAGAGCCAGCACGAGACCGATGATGTAGCCGTGCAGTTCCTGCCGGCGTTCTTCTGCATGGTTTTCGCTCATGACAGAACTCCCGGCAGATAGACGACCGAGAAAATCCCGATCCAGATGATATCGAGAAAATGCCAGAACAGAGCGAGACGCATGAAGCGCGTCTGCACCAGAGGGTCCAGCCCGAATTTCGCGACCTGAGCAAACATGACAAGCATCCAGATGCAGCCAGTGGTCACGTGCAGCCCATGGGTGCCAATCAGGGCCCAGCTTGCCGAAAGCCAGCCCGAACGTGACGGTACGCCGCCCTTGCTGGCCATGCTCATGAAATCGTGCAGTTCCAGTGACAGAAAGACCAAGCCGAGCATGAGTGTCACGGCAAACCAGAAGAGCGTTTTTGCCGTCGAGCGGTCGTAGCGCATAGCCAGCGTTGCCAGCCCACAGGTAAAGCTACTCAGTAGCAGAGCCACCGTTTCCCATGCTGCGGATGAAAGATCGAACAGCGTCTTTGGCCCGGGGCCACCGGCAAGGGAGTGACCCATGGTCGCATAGGTCGCAAACAGCATAGAGAATATGATGAGATCGCTCATCAGAAAGACCCAGAAGCCGAAAAGCGCCTCTTCGGCTTGCGCTCGTGCCGCTTCCTTGCGCGATTCCGGCGCGGAATGGCTCAGGCGAATGCCGATATGGCTCGGGCCTTTGCCTTGTATAGCCTGCGCCATCAGACGGGCTCCCTGACCAGGCCGCGATTGGCCGTTGTAAACATGGCGTCGTTGCTGATCGCCGGTGTTTCACGCAGCGTGAGCAGCCAACGTTCCTCCGTTTCCCGCACCTCTGATGCCGGTATGATATGAACCGTATCGCGGTTGAAACTGCGGAGTATGATCGCGCCGAAGAAGACTCCAGCCCCCAGGACAACAGCCCACCAGATATGCCATGTCAGGGCGAAACCGAATACGCCGCTTGCAACGCAGCAGATAAAACCGACAGGGGTATTCGAGGGCAGCTCGATATCAAAATAATGGTCCGGGGCTCTCCAGGCGCTACGGTGTTTCTTGGCCTCGTGAAAGGCATCGACACTGTCGATCTGCGGGATGAGGGCAAAATTATATTCGGGCGGCGGTGCGGAAACGGACCATTCGAGCGTCCGTCCATTCCAGGGGTCGCCGGCGAAAACAGAAAGTATCCTGCGATCGCGGATGCTCGTCCAGAGCTGAACGACCATGCCAGCAAGGGCGCAAAGCACGAGGAGGGCGCCGCACAGGGCTACCCAGAGATAGGGGCGATAAACGGCTTCGAAGAATTCCTGGCTGCGCCGAGGCATGCCCAGCGCGCCAACGATATAGAGCGGCATGAAGGCAAGAATAAATCCGCTGACCCAGCAGCCGAAAACGATACGTCCCCAGCCTTCATGCAGGCGAAAGCCGAACGCCTTGGGAAACCAGTAGTGATAGGCGCTCAACATACCGAAAAGCAGGCCGGGGATGAGCATGTTATGAAAATGCGCAACGAGGAAGAGGGTGTTGTGAACCTGATAGTCGAAGCCGGGATTGGCCAGCATCACGCCCGTTGCACCGCCGACAACGAACAGGACCATAAAGGCACAGGCATAGAGCATG
This sequence comes from Colias nastes, assembly GCA_907164665.1. NCBI lineage: Eukaryota > Metazoa > Arthropoda > Insecta > Lepidoptera > Pieridae > Colias > Colias nastes. The sequence goes on along the minus strand of CAJQZM010040850.1, from coordinate 21,808 downwards.
GGAACGCCGAGCCGGATACGCCCACGCACCATGGTCAGGAGCCAGTCATAGACTTTTACCCCGGTGGGAATGGCAATCAGCATGGTGGCGATGCCGAACACGGCGTTCACGTTGCCATCCTGCCCCATGGTGAAAAAATGATGGAGCCAGACGGTAAAGGACAGCACGGCGATAGAGATCGTAGCCCAGACCAGAGACGTATAGCCGTAAAGTTTCTTGTTCGAAAAAGTCGCGATGGTTTCCGAATAGACGCCGAACGCCGGAAGAATGAGGATATAGACTTCAGGATGACCGAACAGCCAGAACATGTTGATGTAATTCATCATGTTGCCGCCCAGCTCGTTCGTGAAGAAATGCATGTCGAGATAGCGGTCCATGGCCAGCATGAGTGTGGCGATCGTCAGTGGCGGCATGGCGAAAATCATCAGGATCGAGATGCATAATGCCGTCCATGCAAAAAGCGGCATGCGAAACAGCGTCATGCCCGGTGCGCGCTTCTTGTAGATCGTCACGGCAAAATTGATGCCGGTCATGGTATTGCCGAGTGAACTGAGGGTAAGGGCCCAGATCCAGTAATCGACCCCCACGCCGGGGCTGAAGGAGAGCTCGGTATAGGGGGGATATCCTGTCCAGCCACCGGTCGAGAATTTGCCGATGCAGAGCGAGATCATCATCAGCACGGCACCCGCACTGGTAAGGCCCAGACTGATCGAGTTCATGGTAGGAAAAGACACATCGCGCGCACCGATCTGGAGCGGCATGGCAAAATTATAGATACCGATCAGGAAAGGCATGGCCATGAAGAAAATCATGATTGTGCCATGGGTCGTGAACAGCTGCGCGAAATGCTCGGGTGGGATGAAGCCCGGGTTGTTATAGGCAACGGCTTGCTGCGAGCGCATGACCATGGCTTCGACCACGGCGCGTGCCAGCATCACGAGAGACACGACCACATACATGATGCCGATACGCTTGTGGTCGACACTTGTCAGCCAGTCTGTCCAGAGCGACTTCCAGCCCTTGAGCCACGTGATAAATACCACCACGGCGACAGCCCCGAGCACGACGACCGATGCGGCGACGGTCGCAATCGCACTATAGAAGGGCAGGGCATTATAGCCGAGCTCGCCGAACAGAAAGTGACGCAAGGGCTGATCTCCGGTCTTTGGCGTGGCGCAGGCAGCGCGCGTTTGAGGCTTGATCAGCCAGGATTGCGAGGCATCGAGGCATCGTAGCGTTGCACGATGTCATGAAAGAAATGGTCGGGAACGGATGAGAAACTGACCATCGTGGCGTTGGGATCGTTCAGAAGCGTCTGCGCGGTCTTTCTGCCGATTTCCTGCTTACGTATCCGGCTGTAGGTCTGCTCATCGAGATGGAGCGTGCTGGCAGTAGCCTGGGTGAGAAACCTGTCGAACTGATCGGCTGGCACCACGTCGACAGGGAATTTCTGATCCTGAAATCCCATCCCGTTGAATTGTGTGTTCTCGCCCAGATAGCGCCCCGTGCGATCAGCCAGCAAATGCAGACGTGTCACCATGCCTGCCATGGCATAAATCTGACTGCCGAGAGACGGGATCAGAAAAGACTGCATCGTGGCGTCTGAGGTCAGATGGAACACGACCTCACGGCCCTGGGGGAGCACCAGATGATCCAGACTGGCCACATGGGCATCGGGATAGACGAAGAGCCATTTCCAGTTCAGGGCAACGACATCGATCGCGAGCGGAGGCGCATCGCCGATCGGCCTGTCCGGGCTGTATCGACGCTCGGGACCCCAGACGAGGAGCGAGAAAGCAATGACGACAATTGCAGGAAAGCCCCAGACGAGAAACTCGAGTGGAAGCGCGAAATCCCAGTCGGGCCGGAACGTGGCGCGTCTGTTGCTGGCCCGATAGTGCCACAGACAGAATGGCACGCCGATCAGGACGGGCAGGATAACGAAAACCAGCCCTGCCGTCAGGAGATAGAACCAGTGGCGCTGCAGTGAGGCAATGGGGCCGGCCGGATCGAGAAACGATATATGCTCGGCCTGACATCCGCTGAGCAACAGCAGCGATAGGGCCAGAACGGGCCTAAATGCGGCACGTGGACAGCGGCGCGTCGTCGACGTGTTCTGTTGGGTGCTTGGCACGTTCGGCGGTTTCCATGACGAGGGTTCGGCGCTGATAACTCTGGATCGTGAACAACGTTTCCCTAGGCTCTCCTTAAAATGTCTTTTCATGTCTGTCGCTTTGACGTGAAAAAAGTGGCATGAGACGGGTTCCTTCGGCCACGCGGAGATGTGCACGGCAACACTGTCCAATGAGATGGTCAGAATGAGCGCGGTTCATTAGGATCGGGTTAAGGCAACCGTTGCAGGGCTGTAGCGTCTGAACAGCAAGCCCGGTCGAACAAGAAGGAGGCGAAGGTCTTGACCCCACGTTTACTTGCGGCTCTTGCAGCCTCCGTTCCGCTTTGTGCGCTAAGCCTTCCCGCTTACGCTCTTCCGGGAAACAGTACCCCGATCACGCCGCAGAATTCTGCGGCGTCGGCCACATCGCCGCAGGGGAAGAGC
>CAJQZM010040850.1:0-19241 GCA_907164665.1 Colias nastes | reverse complement strand
CGCCGCAGAATTCTGCGGCGTCGGCCACATCGCCGCAGGGGAAGAGCACTGGCGGGGCTGCCCAGCCTGTTGAGGATTCCGCGATCAGCTTCACCCTTCAGGAAGTCGGGGGCGGTCTTGGCTATGAGTGGGGCAAGGGTGTTCTGCACCATAATGGCAGGGACTATGCTTTCGAGATCGGTGGGGGCGGCATCGCCTCGATCGGCTATATTTCGGTCAAGGGCACCGGTGTGGTGAAAGACCTGACGCGCCTCGACCAGTTCGACGGCACTTACTGGACCGTCAAGGCAGATGCCGCAGTCGGTTCAGGCGTGGGAGCGGCGGTGCTTGAGAACCAGTACGGCGTGAAGCTCGATCTGCGGATGTCGATCAAGGGCGCGCATGTGGGGGCCTCGGTCATGCGCCTGCGCTTCAGGCTTCTGCCGGACAAGACTGAAAAGCTCGCAGCGCAGTAAAGGCGCATCAGCCCGCTGATTCTACCTGCGGGTAACCCGTCCAAGGATGCCCTCGCCCCTGTCTTGAGAGATGCACCACTCGATCGAGAGCGCAGCGATCTGTGTTTTTCGGGTGGATCGAAATTATATCGACCCTGCGTCTGTGTTCTGGCCTCCATGCTCTGTCAACGCTGCACTAATCTGGAATATCTTCGATGGAAATGACCGGCTGGCGTCTATCCGGTGCCGTACTGACCTTCAGCGTTCAGCTGGTCTTCATCGGGCGGGCTTTGCTGCGGCCCCATCGTCAGCCCGCCTCGCGCGTGGCCTGGGTTGCCATTATCGCGGCGCTGCCCGTTCTGGGAACGCTGGCCTATCTTGCCCTGGGCGAGACGAATATGGGCAGCCGGCTTGTCAGCCGTATCAATGAGGCGCGCAGGATCCTGCGTATCCCGGGTAAAACCGGCGAGGATCTGGTCGATGCAGAGCAGAAATATCATCTTCCTCCCCGTCTTGCGCCCCTGTTCAGGGTTGGACAATCGGCCAGTGGCTATCCGCCCGAAGGGGGAAACAAAGCGCAGCTGATGAAGGATTCGAACGCTGCCATCGAGGCGATCGCGCGCGATATCGATGCAGCGCAGGACCATGTGCATATCTGTTTCTACATCTGGCTGACCGATCATAACGGCACCATGATCATCGACGCTCTTTGCCGTGCAGCCGAACGGGGCGTGACGTGTCGTGTCATGGCAGACGATCTCGGATCGCGGCGTCTGATCCATAACGCAGCATGGGGGTGCATGAAGGCTGCTGGCGTGCATCTGGTGCGTGCCATGCCGATGGGCAATATCGTCACATGGCCGCTGCACGGTCGCATGGACATGCGTAACCATCGCAAGATTGTGGTGATCGATAACCGTCTGACCTATTGCGGCAGCCAGAACTGCGCCGACCCGGAATTCCGGGTCAAGGCACGCTTTGCGCCCTGGGTCGATCTCATGGCCCGTTTCGAGGGGCCTGTGGTTCTGCAGAACCAGCACCTTTTTGCCACGGACTGGATGGCACATACCGATGAGGATCTCGGTCCGCTTCTGGCTTCCGCTCCCGTAATCGAGGGCGAAGGCTTCGTGGCGCAGGTGATCGGGACGAGTGCCGCACTACGTTATGCGGCAATGCCCGAAGTCTTCACGTCGCTGATGAATGCGTCGGCGCGCGAACTGACGATCACGACCCCCTATTATGTGCCTGACGAGCCGATACAGGCAGCTCTGTGTGCCGCGGCACGGCGCGGCGTCAAGGTCACCATGACCGTACCGACGCGCAACGATTCATGGATCGTTGCAGGGGCCAGCCGCAGCTATTACCGCGAACTTCTCGAGGCAGGCGTTCGTCTGTTCGAATATCCGCTCGGCCTGCTTCATACCAAGGCACTGACGCTCGATGGACGTATGACCATGATTGGCTCGGCCAATCTGGACAGACGCAGTTTCGACCTCAATTTTGAAAACAACATCCTGCTCGCGGATGAGGAATTTACCCGTGCGATCAGGGAGCGGCAGCAGAGTTATCTCGACGCAGCTGTTGAGGTCACGCTTGAAGAGGTGCGCGCCTGGCCGTGGTACAGGCAGCTCTGGAACAATACATTGGCCATGATCGGTCCCGTTCTCTGAGGGGATAGCACATGAAAAGGCTTGTCCTCCTTCGTGCCTGTTTCAGGCGAGCCTGAATGTCTTTAATCGGGTGCGCAGAACAGCAGCCCCTCGATACGAGCCTGACATTGCGCATCCTGGGGCAGGGGGTGTGCGCCGATCCGGCTTATCGCTCGGACTGACAGGCTGTTGATGAGCCAGGCTGCCTGCGCATTGCGAAGATCGTCCGGCGTCAGACGACGCTCGATGCCCCACCCGCTTTCGAGCAAAGCCGCGCGCGCCGTTCCTGCCAGAGCGCCGTCATCGAGCGGAGGGGTCAGCAGGGTTTCACCATCCGATACGATCAGGGTCGCGGCGCTGGCTTCGGCGATATGACAGCCATCGGCAGACATCAGTAGAGCATCGTCATATCCTGCCTTGTCCGCCTCCATACGGGCGAGAATCTGGGGCAGGTAGTTGAGGTGCTTGATGCGGCTGAGCGGCGAGGCCCCGTCGCGACGGTACCGACTAAAGTGCAGGCGGCAAGGTCCGGATGGTGCAGGTAAAGCCGCTTGGGTAATCAGCAGGGTCGTTTCCGGCATGGCGGGGGGAAGAAGCCCCCGTGGTCCGACGCCGCGTGTGAGCGTCAGGCGCAGAGCGGCCTGCATGGCCCCATTGGCCGAACTGACCTCATGAAGGGCGTGACGAAGCAGGTCGGTATCAGGGAGCGGAATTTGCAGCAGCGATGCCCCTTCTGCCAGACGGCGCAGATGGGCCTCTAGACGCAGAATTCTGCCTTTTTCCAGCCTCATAGTCTCGAACAGGCCATCGCCCAGCAGAAAGCCGCGATCTGTCGGGTCGATCCGGACCGATCCCGCTTCGACCAGAGAGGCATTGTGCCAGACGAAGTTCATGGCTGAAATACCCTGCGTAATGCCTCCGCCTTGAGGCAAAGTTCTTCATATTCGCGCTCGGGGTCCGACAAAGTGGTGATGCCGCATCCTGCACCAAGCGTAAGCGCACCCGATTTCAGGACGAGGCTGCGTATGATCACGCTGCTATCCAGTGCGCCATCCGCCCCGATGCGGAACAGCGTACCGCAATAGGCCCCGCGTGCCGAACGTTCGATGCGGTCGATCACCTTGAGCGCCTGATGTTTGGGTGCGCCAGTGACAGAGCCGGGGGGAAGCGTCGTACGCAGCAGATCCAGCGCTGACAGATGATGCGCGAGCCGCCCTGTCACGGACGAGACGAGGTGATGAACATGGGCGAAGCGCTCGACCTCGCACAGAACGGGCACCGTAACCGAGCCAGTTTGTGCCACGCGGCCGATATCGTTGCGCATCAGATCGGTGATCATCAGGTTTTCGGCATATTCCTTGTCGTCGCACGCCAGAGCCGCAGCGATGGCAGTATTTTCCTCCGGGCTTTGCCCGAGGGGCGCTGTTCCCTTGATAGGACGTGTTTCGATAAGCCCGTCAGCATCCATTTCGAGAAAACGCTCGACCGAGGCGCTGAGCAGGGCGAAACCGGGCAGGGTGAACAGCGCACCGAACGGGGCTGGGGAGTGGCGTCGCAGGCTGCGATATATCGCCGCAGCTTCAAGGGTCGGATCGACAGAAGCCCGAAACTGTGTGGTCAGATTGGCCTGGAACAGTTCCCCTGCATCGATCCGTGCAACCACTTCACGCACGCTTGCGCAATACGCTTCACGATCCAGATCGGGTGCGAAATCGAGCGAAGGCATGGGAGTGGAGGCCGCCGAACAGCGGGGCAACTCGACCGGCATGGGCGCATCGCAAAAACTTGCCCAGTAAAGCTTCTTGTTCGGGCGATCGAAAGCAAAGGCCCCGTCGTAAAGCGCTGCATTCAGACCGGGGATAGAGGGGCTATGGCGTGAAATGATGTTCTCGAGCGCCAGACCGGCCTCGTAGCTCGCCAGACCGATTAGCCCTCCCGCAAAGGGGACAGATCCTGTCGCGGTCCGGTCCGGTCGAAGGGCTTCAAGGCCCGCCCATCCATCAGGATGGTCGGAAACAAGCGTATGACGCGGCGCACAACAGAAATAGGACCAGCGCGACCGGGCGTTGACCGGTCCGCCGCTATCGAGCAGGACGGACCACGGCTCGTTGCCGTAACGGGCGATAAAGGCATCCGGTGAACGCCAGGGAAGTTCCTGAACCAGCATCAGCCGTCCTGTACAGGCGTGCGCGCGCGATCTGGAGCGCAGCGTATGGCCGAAGGCGAGACAGGAAGGAAAGATGGCATTTCCCGGCCTTACCGTGGCACAGGGAGCGCGTCCAGTCAGGATATCGCCCCTGTTCCCGACTTGTCGGATACGGTTCTGCTACGGCCTGTTTACCATGTGTCGGTTCAGGTGTTTTTAGGATCGACCGATCTGAATCCGTAGGTGACATAATCCGGAACGACCCGGCCCTGCTCGACCCGGACGGTCAGGTAGCCTTCGGGCGTACCCAGACGTGTGCCATGCCACCAGTTGCCCGAGACAGCCCCGCCCGTGATATAGGGCACACCATGCCATGTGACCGTTTCGAGCACATGGGTATGGCCCTGAAAAACACCGATCACATTGTAATGGTCGAAAAGCTCCAGAACCTGCCAGGCGTTCTTGACGCGTGTGCCCTGGTGAGCGGGCGCCTTGCCCGGCGGGGGAGCGTAATCCTCGACCGCAGTGACGAGCGGAATATGGGTGGAAACGATCACGGGCATGCCGACGGGCATCGCAGCCAGATCACGTGACAGCCAGGCGATCTGTTCCGGGTCGACATAACCCTCATAGGAGCGGTCCGGTGTGATGCCGATCGAGTCCAGCACGACGAAATGCACGCCCTTATGGGTGAAGGAGTAATAGGGCGCGCCGAAATTATCGGTGTAGTATTTCTTGCCATAGAGCGGATCGCTCGGCGCGATGCCGCTTTTGGTATACACCCCCATGACATCGTGATTGCCCATCGTGTTATGGACATCGTGACCCAGTGTATCGGCCGTCTGCTTGTACAGGTCCATCAGGGTAAGCGCGCGTGATTTCGGCACACCCAGAGCATCGAAAACATGATCGCCACCCTGGATCGTGAAATCGGCGTTTGCCGCACGCGCCTGCCTGAAACAGTCGAGACATCCTTTGGACGCGTTCAGCTCCGGCTGGATATGGGTGTCGGTGAGGAAGATAAAGGTAAAGGCGTCATGGGTCAGCATGGCGGGGCGTTGCGGCGCCAGCGCAAGGGCGCGATCCGAAAAGCCGATGGTCCCGGCAGCGAGGCCGGTCAGGGCGGCGGAGCGTAAAAATCTGCGTCTGGGTATGAGCATGGGAACACTCTCGTTCTGGCGTTGGATCGACCGTCATGCGGCCAATGACAATCACGCAGGGATAATCGCTCCGCCCTGTGTGTTGGGTGAAGTTTCGGTGAAAGACACAGCACGGAAAAGGATCATGACCCGGCCATTCGCGGCGTTGCGCAAAAAGAAATTCGGGGCTGACGCGCGATATGGTTCAAGCCAGGCAGCTCTAACGCAGGATATAGAGCGCGGCTGCCGTGCTGGTATCGACCAGAGACAGGAATAATAACTGTGCGCTCTTGCTGTTTTTGTCGCGCGCAAAGGCTTTCAGCGCCTCGCTATAGGCCGTTGCCCATCCGGCAACGATCAGCGATGCGGCCAGTGCCGGGGCAGGATCGGTGGGCGCGCGGTCGAGAGCGTCGATCAGGCCGAGACGTATGTCTTCCGCCATCTCGTCCCGAAAGGCGCGTGCCCGGGATTTGAGTGTCTCGCTTGCGGCCAGTGTCCGGGCGAATTCCAGCGTTTGCGACGAAAAACGCAGAAAAGGAGCCTCTTCGGCAATGAGACGATGAGCCAGCTGGCGCAGGGCTTCGAGCGGATGAGGCGAGGTATAGCCTGCAAGGGTCTCGCGCAGCATCTGGCGTAACGCAGGCTCGCGATCGAAAAACAGATCTTCCTTGCGTGCAAAATGATTGAACACCGTCATGCGCCCGACATCTGCCGCTTCGGCAACGGCATCGATCGTGACCGCATCGAAGCCTTTCTCGGCAAAGAGTGCCGTCGCGATATTGGAAATACGCTGTCTGGTGGCAAGGCGTCTGCGGCTGTGACGATCATCGGGTGTTGACATGACCTGACACTAACAGAAAACTATACCGGGTACAATTATGGATTCGGTCTATGACATATGTTGATGTGGCGATTATCGGCGCGGGGCCCGTGGGCATGTTGCTTGCCATCGAGCTTTCCCTGACCGGCACATCCTGTCTCCTGCTGGAAGCAGATCGGGAACCTGAAGATGTTCAGAAAGCCCTGTCTGTCGGCCCTCTGGGGGCAGAGGCCCTGATGAGACGCGGGTTCGGTGCTGAACTCGACGCCATGGAGGCGCGAACCATCGCCATGACGCGTTCATCGGCATCAAGCGCCGGGGGCGGATGGGCAAGGCCGCTGACAGGGGTAAAACGTTTTTCCGGTCATTTTGCCGGTATTCCCCTGCCTGCGCAGGAGGTCGACGATCTGCGTCCCACAAGGTTCATCGATCAGCGTTTTCTTCAGCAGATGCTCCTTGCCGACATCGTACGCAGAGACATTCCATTCTGGCGTGGCTGCCGCGTGACGGGGATAGAGCACCGGCAGGATGGCGTGATGCTCGACCTGTTCCATGAGCCGGATCAAAGCGACACGCGGTGCCGTAAACTCTCATGCCGTTATGTCGTGGGATGCGATGGTGGACGCAGCTTTCTGCGCAAACGGGGAGGTTTTGCCTTTCCCGGTACGCCGCCCAGTCTGGGATTTTATCAGGTTTTTGCGACATTCGAGCACGCACAAGACGTGCCGCAATCCGGCTGGCAGATGCAGCCCGGTGGTGTGCTGGCCTACGGGCCCATACCGGATCGCCTGTTTCTGGTAGATTTTTCGGGACCACCGGCTGAGGCACAGGCTGTTCCCGACCGGACGCAGGTCGAGCAGGCGCTCGCACGCGTATGCGGCCGCCCGATTGTCCTGAAAGACTATCACGGGGGACGATGTTGGACCGATCATACGCGCCTCGTGGACACCTACCGCAAGGGCAATCTGTTTCTTGCAGGCGATGCCGCACATATCCATGCGCCTTTCGGCGGGCAGGGGCTGGGGCTCGGCCTGTGCGATGCGGCCAATCTGGGGTGGAAACTCGGTGCTGTCCTGTCCGGGCGGGCGCCTCAGACGCTTCTGGATAGCTATACGGCTGAGCGGCGGCCCGTAGCTGAAGCTGTGCTGGCCAATACACAGGCGCAGATGGCCCTCATGCGGCCTGATACGCAGTCGCGTGCACTGCGGCGCCTGATGGTGGATATGCTCACTGAATCCTCTGCCGGGGCCCGGCTTAGCGCAGAGATGAAGGGATTTGCGATACGCTACGATCTCGAAGGAAAGCGCTGCGACGATACGCAAACAGGTGCGCTGGTGGCAGACCGGATCCTTGCCGATGGGCACCGTCTTTATTCTCTGATGCAGGACGGTGCGGCGGTACTTCTCCATCCTGCGGGAGAAGCGCCTCCTCCTGTCTCAATGCCCGAGCGAGTGATCGCTGCGGGATGGACCGAGAATTCTCTGGCCTTGATCCGGCCCGATGGCTGCCTGGCATGGCAGGGCGAGAGATATGACCGTGCAGGGTGCCAGCAGGCTCTGACACAATGGTTTGGTATGGGGGCGGCCCCTGTGTCCTGAGAGGCTCGACGGGACGAAGATTGACGCCGTCCTGCATTCAGGTCGTTATGCACCCGGACCGTTTTGGCAGGAGGCAGGATGCGCAGGCAGATCAGCAACAGAAGAGCGACGTGCGGTGCAAGGGCGCTCGTTTTCGGCATTGCACTTGGTATCGCGACGCTTGCGCCGACCTGCGCTGCACATGCCGATGATATCGGAGCAATTGTCAGGGATTACGATCGCTTCACCGCGACGCTCGATCCCGTCTCTGCCGCGGCACGAGGAGATCACGATGCTGCCGAATGCTGGCCGGATGTCAGCCCTTCGGGCGAGGCTGACGAACTGAATCGGAGACGCGCATTCAAAAAGCGCCTCGACCGGATCGATCTCAGCACCCTGACGGGTGAGGATCGTCTCAACGCACAGCTGATGATCTGGGAGAACGATCTGGCAATAGAAGGGCAGAAATTCGACCCGTCACGCATGCCTTTTACCAGCGATGAGGGTTTTTATCAGGAGGTCGGATACGCCGCCGATAATACGCCCTTGCAGAGCGAGGCCGATGCAAAACGCTGGTTGATACGCATGAGCCGTATTCCGGCCTATGATGCCCAGCAGATTGCCAATATGAGGCGCGGTATTGCGACCGGTTTTGTGCAGCCGCGTCTGATTGCGGAAATTGCCGCCCGCACCGTTCAGGCGCAGGCCGATCTGCCCGAGCGTGAAAACGCTGCCCTGCGTCCTTTCGACACGCTGCCAGCATCCATCCCCGAGGGGACACGCAAAACGCTGCGCGCTGAGGGTGCACGCATCGTTCATGAGCAGATCAAACCGGCCGAACAGGCACTCGCGCGGTTTTTCAGCCAGGAATATCTGCCGGCGAGCCGACAGACGCTGGGCGCCTCGGCCCTGCCGGACGGACGCGCCTATTATGCCTATCTCGTGAAAAGCGAGACCACCACGACTTTGTCCCCCGACCGTATTTTTGATATCGGCCAGTCGGAAATAGCCCGTATCCATCATGAAATGCAGCTTCAGATGGATGCTGTCGGGTTCAAGGGGGATTTCAAGGCCTTCGTGGCCCATATCAAGGCCGACCCGCATTTCTATGTCACGACACGTCTGGCCCTGCTCGAAAAAGCGAGTTTTCTGGCCAAGAAAATCGATAATGAACTGCCACGGCTGATCGGCAAGCTGCCGCGTCTGACCTACGGCGTACGTGAAGTGCCGCGCGCCATCGAAGAGGGCTATACGACCGGTCGTTACGATCCAGGCAGTCCGACGCTTGGTATTTCAGGCGGATTGATGATCAACACCTCGCATCTCGATCAGAGGCCGCTTTACGAATTGCCATCTCTGGTGGCGCATGAAGGCGTGCCGGGGCACCATATCCAGATTGCGCTTGCGCAGGAAATGACCGATCTGCCCGGCTTCAGGCGTGATTACGCCACGACAGCCTTTGTCGAGGGGTGGGCGCTGTATTCCGAGCAGCTTGTCAATGAGATCGGGCTTTATCCGACCGCGTATGAGCGGTTCGGACAGCTCTCGATGGAAATGTGGCGCGCCTGTCGTCTGGTGATGGATGTCGGTATTCACTGGAAAAACTGGTCACGCGATCAGGCCCTTGCCTGCCTGCGCGATAACACGGCTCTGGCTGAGAAAAACATCCAGAACGAGACTAACCGATACATTTCATGGCCCGGTCAGGCGCTGGGGTACAAGATTGGGGAAATGACCATTCTCGATTTGCGTCATCAGGCGGAAAACGCGCTTGGCGCGCGTTTCGACGAGAGGCGCTTTCACGATCTGGTGCTGGACGAGGGGGCTATGCCTCTCGCTCTCCTGCGTCAGAGAGTGCAGGACTGGATCGCTCAGGAAAAGACACGACCTTACTGAACGATGCTGGGGTTCCGGGCCTCGCGCTGGGGCCGCCATTCACCCTGACACGAAGTTGCTCCCGGCGAGCTGAAACGCTCACCGGGAGGATCGTCCGGTCTGGAATCGGAGTCAGACGATCAACGCACGCCGCCGGACGCAAGCAGTGTTTCGCCTGTGAGCCAGCGGGCGTCGTCCGAGGCCAGAAAGACGGCAATCGGTCCGATATCCTGCACCTCACCCGTGCGACCGAGCGGGGTCTGGGCAATGATCGCCTGTTCCATCTCGGAGCCGATAACGCTTGCCGTATTGGTCCCTTCCGTCTTGATCAGGCCGGGATTGATTGAATTGACACGGATCTGGCGCGGGCCGAGCTCACGGGAAAGCGTGCCGGTAATGGCATCGATCGCCCCCTTGGTGCCGGTGTAGACGGCGGTCTGGGGCGGAGTGACACGCGTGACGACCGAGCTGATATTGATGATGCTGCTTCCTTCGCCGAGATGCGGGCTTGCTGCCTGCGTCACGAGAAGTGTGCCCAGCACATTGATATTGAACAGACGATGGAAATGCTCTTCGGTGATCTCTTCGATCCCGGCAAACTCATAAACGCCCGAATTGTTGACGACGATATCGAGGCGTCCGAATGACTTGATGGCGGTATCGATGATATGGGCGGCATCGGTTTTTTTCGACACATCGCCTTGCGTAGCGACGGCTTTGCCGCCTGCGGCGGTAATCGCCGCAACGACCTTGTCCGCACCCTCGCGGCTGGAGGCGTAATTGACCACAACCGAGGCGCCTGCCTCGGCAAGTGCTCTGGCTATCTCGGCGCCGATGCCTTTTGACGCGCCAGTGACGACAGCGACTTTACCTGCAAGTTTGCTCATGATGATCGAACCTGTTCAAAGATGCGGCCGTGCGGTGGAAACGATCGGCAGCAAAAAATTTCAGAATGACGAGGCGGGTTTAATTGTGGAGCGTTCGTTCCAACATCATGCATATGAGAAGCCTGAAGCAGGTTTCAAGGATTAATGGAGCGATGACACCAAAAAAAGATTCTCCCCCACGGCGCGGCCGTGGACGCCCACCCGGTTTCGACCGCGCGCGCGCGCTCGGACAGGCTATGACCCTGTTCTGGGATCGTGGTTATGAGGGGACGAGCTTCGACGATCTGATTGCCGTGATGGGGATCAGCGCATCGAGCTTCTACAATTCCTTCACGAGCAAGGAGGCGCTCTATATCGAGGCCGTCGAGGCCTATGCCCGAAAGGCAGGACGCTGGTTCACCGAGGCGCTCGAACGTGAGGGGACGACGCGAGACGCGTTCGGTGCCCTGCTGACAGCTGCAGCCTCGGCCTTCACCTGTCCGGATACGCCGGCAGGCTGCATGATTGCCGTCGCGGCCACGCAATGCTCACCAGCACAATCCAGGCTGCGCGACATGATGATCGCCCAGCGCCATATGGCCGAGGATCTCATGCAGGCGCGCCTGCGTCGGGGTATTGCCGAAGGCGATCTGCCTGAGACGGTCGATGTGGGCCTCATGGCTGCGTATTTCGGGGCTGTGATGACCGGTATGGGCGTCCAGGCGAGAGACGGGGCATCTTTCGAAACCCTGAATGCCATAGGAGAGCTGGCGCTTTGCGCGCTATCGGGAAAAAACCGGTTGGCTATTTGAAAATCACGGCAGGGAACTGGACAGGTGCTGCATAGTGCTCGTTATTATTTGAAAAATAAGTGAAGCGAACGTGCGTTGAAGAATATGAACGCGGACTTTAGATAGCGCGCTGAACAGAAGCATTAACTGCGTACATCATCAGGGGGTCGCATCGGGCGCTCTCTCCCGGTTATCATCCAGAAAGTGACGATGCGGCCCATGTCTACAGATAATACTGCTCCCATGACCCAGTCTCCCGCACCCCAGTCTTCGGATCAGCCTGCCGACCAGACGCCACCTGCTGCGCCCGCTCAGCCTGCTGTCATCAACCCCTATGTTCTGCCGCCAGACCTGCCGACCAACGATGCAGGGCAGGGGATCCATTTCGACTTCAACTGGGGCGCACGCGTTCTGCTGCCAAAACGTCCTGACGGGCGCTGGCGGGCAACGCTCACGGATCTCGACAATTCCACGATCATCTTTCAGGGCGAGCTGGAAGAAGGGCATCTGTCGTCCACCAAGAAATTCTTTATCCGCTTTGCAATCGATGTCGAGCGTCTGTCACCGGACGGCACCGAGACCAAGGTATTGCGTCATGAATTCGATGCGCGCGGCAAGATCGTGCTTGTTCAGCTGCCGGTCGGCACGCTTGGCGACACGATGGGCTGGTTTCCCTATGTCGCGCGCTTTGCAGAGCAGAGCGGTGCGCGGGTCATCTGCACCATGGCCAAGGTGATCATTCCCCTGTTTGCCAAGGCCTATCCCGGGATCGAGCTCACAACGAAGGAAGAATTCGAGCAGAGCCCGCTCAGATCGCAGGTTTACGCCAGCTATAATATCGGTCTGTTTTTCGAAGACGACGATACCATCCACCAGCCCTGCGATTTCCGCTATGTCGGCCTGCATCGTACGGCAGGCTATATTCTGGGTGTCGATCCGACGGAAGCGCCCCCCAGGATTGTGCTCGATGACGATACGCGGCCCATCGAGGAGCCATATGTCTGTATCGCGACACAGGCCTCGGCCCAGTGCAAATACTGGAATAATCCGGGCGGCTGGCTGGGGGTTATTACCTATCTGAAAAAGCAGGGCTACAGGGTAATCTGTATCGACCAGAAGCCGTTCAGCGGTGCTGGGATCGTCTGGAACCAGATCCCTAACGGCGCCGAAGATGAGACAGGCAACCGACCGCTGAGCGAACGGGCGCGCTGGCTCAAGCATGCCGATCTTTTCATCGGTCTCAGCTCGGGTCTGTCCTGGCTGGCCTGGGCCATGGGCACAAAAACGGTCATGATCTCGGGGTTCACGCACCCGAACAACGAGTTCTACACGCCATGGCGTATCATCACCTGGCATTCCTGCAATTCGTGCTGGAACGATCCGCGTCACAAATTCGACCATAACGATTTTCTGTGGTGCCCGAGACACGCCAATACCGATCGTCAGTTCGAATGCTCTAAACTCATCTCGACCGACGTCGTCACGAAGACCATCGCTCAGGCCCTCGATCTGCAGGTCTGAAACCTGTTGCTATCGCCGCGAGAACCATTGCGGTTCTCGCTGGCGTTTCCGGCGGCCCTTCTCAGACGAGGCAGTACCTGGAATGAAAATCCGCAGGTAGGGTCGCGCGGGAAGCATTATCGAACACGATGAAGGTCGGGCTTGTCTGTCGGGTCAGTCCGACCGGGCGTCGCCATGCGATGACGCGCTCCGGCCTGGTTCAGGCAGGGTTTCAGTCGTGTCGCGCGTTCGACCTGGCGTGTCTGTCGCCGCAGCTTGAGGGTGGCCCGGTCGAATGGGCCGTTTGTGGTCTTGTGGTCGCCGGAAGCGCGATGGCAGGGTCAGGCGGCAGTCAGCGCGGCAAGTCTGATCTTGACGTCACGCCAGAGCGCCTCCTGTGAAGCAAGGTCCAGTTCGGCCAGCGTGCTTCCTGTCTCGGCGAGAACGGCTTCCATCGTTTCCACGCGCCGGGTAAATTTTGCATTGCCGTGTCTCAGGCAGGCTTCAGGATCGAGGCCGAGTTTTCGCGCAAGACTGGCAACCGTGAAAAGGACGTCGCCGATTTCGTCTTCGAGGCGGGCCTTGTCGCCGCCGGGCAGTTCTGCGCGTACCTCGTTGAGTTCCTCATCGATCTTTTCGAGAACCTGCTCCGGTGTTTCCCAGTCAAAGCCGACACGCGCTGCGCGTTTTCCCAGCTTTTCGGCCCGTATCAGAGCGGGCAGAGCAGGCGCAATGCCTGCCAGAATGCCGTATTCCGCTTTTGCGTCGCGTTCGGCCTGCTTGTTGCGTTCCCACAGATCGGGGTCGAGTGCCTGATCGCCGAACACATGGGGGTGGCGACGGATCATCTTGTCGCCAATCATGCGTGCGACGTCAGCAAAATCGAAGCGACCGGCCTCCTGTGCAATGCGTGCCTGATAGACGACCTGAAGCAGAAGGTCGCCCAGCTCGTCCGGGAGGGCTTTCCAGTCCTGCCGGGCAATGGTGTCCATCACCTCATAGGCTTCCTCGATGGCGAAGGGGGCGATCGTCTCATGGGTTTGCACCCTGTCCCAGGCGCAACCCGTCTGTGGGTCGCGCAGACGCTCCATAATGGCGATCAGCCGATCGAGTGCTGCTGCGGCGTCGTGTTCCGAGGTCCCGGATGAGGGTTGGGAGGCTGTCTGGGTCAAGGGAGGCTCCGGGTGCAGTGGTGTCTTGCCCCGGAGTATAGGCAGCCCTCAGGTCAGTGGCCATTGCCCTTGTCGAACGGCTTCTGGAATTTAAGGACAGCCTGATCCGTGCGGCCTCTGATCGATTTGTCGAAAACGGGCAGGCGATGGGTATCATCGCCATTATGCAGAACGGGACTGCTGGTCACGAGCTGAAAACCGACGCTTTCCACCTGTTTGATCACCAGTGCCGGGTCGATACGGTGCAATGTTGTCGGCGCGATCGTTCCTGAGCCCGGTTCGGCTACATGATCGATGACCATGAAGATGCCGCCGGGTTTGAGTGCCTGATAGATGGCACGGTCCATACGCTGCGCCGTTTCCGGACCCATGCTTCCATAGACATCGTGATAATTCTGCGAGGTCCACACCAGATCGAGCGGTTGGGAGACGTGAAAGTCCACGATCGGTGTCATGACGACAGAGACATTGCCATAAGCAGGTGTGGCGGCAATGGCCTGAGCCGTCTGGGCAAGCTGCGGATGGCGTGCAGCCATTTCGGCAGGAATGACAGCGTAGACATGGCCCCCCGCACCGACTTCCAGACTGAGCAGGCGCGTGAAATAGCCGCTACCCGGCATCAGGTCGGCCACGACGGCGTTTCTGGGCAGAGGCACCAGAGACAGGAGATCGAGCGGTTTACGCAAGGCGTCGCGTGCGCGATCGGTCTCCGGTCTGACCGGCGATGAAAGCAGTTCAGGCCCCGGTTGAGCGGCCATACTGTCTTTCGGTGTGTCGCGGTTCGCCGCGGCAGCGTGAGAGGGCGGTGCTGACAAGACCCCGTTGAGCAGCAACGCGCCCGTCAGGGCGCCGGTAAGAGAGAGAAAAGACTTCATTCCGGCCATCCTGACTTTGGCCCTCTAAGAGAGGGTCGGGGCTTTGAGACTGTCTTATCTGTTTCGCCTGCACAAGGCGTAGAGCCCCATGATTACGGCGACACTCGCCAGACTGGCGAGAATGGTCTGGCGCTGGGCCGGTTGAACGAGCATGGCCATCACCACAAGGCCCACGGCGCCAAGCGTGCCGATGTTCAGGCTCGTTCCGAAAGGCAGGGTAAATGCCCTGTTCTGCGGATCCCGCAGGCGGAAGATGCGATGCGAGGAGACGATCAGGCCGTAGATCAGCAGCATGACGGCACCGGTCGCCCCCAGAAGAAAAGCGAAGATCAGCTTGGGTGAGAGGATCGAGCAGAACGCCACAAGCAGGCCGATAAGGCTCGAAAACGTCACGGCACGTTGTGGGACCTGCATTTTGGACAGCTGGGCGAACCAGCGGGGTGCATCGCCAAGCTCGCCCAGGCCACGCAGGGTGCGCGATGTGATGTAGATGCTCGAATTGAGACAGGAGAGAATGGCGGTGAAGACAACGACCTGCATCAGTGTCGCGGCACCCGGAACGCCGATATGGCGCATGACTGTTACGAAGGGCGAGTAGCCGGGTTCGATGGCCGTCCAGGGGACGAGTGTCAGGATCAATATGATCGAGAGCACATAGAACAGGGTGACGCGCACGCCGATGGTGCGTGTCACGCGGGCCAGGTTCTCTTCGGCATTCTCCGATTCTGCAGCGGCGACCGTCGCGGATTCCGACCCGATCATGGAAAAAAGAACGGTCGGAACGGTTGCGAGGACAGCACCCCAGCCATGGGGAAACAGGCCGTCATGGCTGAAAACGTTATGAACGACCTTCGGGTGCGGGCCGATGAAATGGCTCAGACTGAGCAGGCCGAGTGCACAGAAGGCAATAATCGTAGCGACCTTGATCAGCGAAAGCCAGAATTCGCACTCACCGAACACGCGCACCGAAACAAGGTTGATAAGATTGACCGCGATGATCAGCGACGGTGCGAGAATCCAGATAGGCAGAGCGACCCAGTCCTGCAGGGCGATTCCGGCGCCGATCGCCTCGGAGCCGATTGTGACGACCCAGAACAGCCAGTAGAGCCAGCCGGACAGAAAACCTGCCCAGTTTCCGTGGGCTGCGCGTATGCAGTCGATGAACGTGCCGATTCCCGGTCTGGCGAGAAGCATTTCACCCAGCATGCGGATCACGATGACGACCAGAAGACCCGTGCCGATATAGGTCAGAAGAATGGCAGGGCCAGCGGCGGCGATAGCGGCAGAACTGCCGATGAACAGGCCAGCACCGATAACACCGCCAAGCGCGATCATGGCAATATGGCGGTCTTTGAGCTTGCCGCCTTGCAGCAGGGGCGGTTCCCCCTCATGGGGAAAACCTTGGTGGGAGAGAGTATCTTTATCCATCATATGTTGGACAAAGCCATGTAAATGCTTACTTCGTCCAGATGGAATATTTTAGTGAAGGAATGAATTGATGACACGGGTCTTCATCGACGGTGAGGCTGGAACGACAGGACTGGGCATCAGGGAACGTCTGCGCGGCCTGCCTGTCGAGGTTCTCTCGATCGATCCTGCCAGACGAAAGGACCCGCAGGCGCGACGCGAGATGATGGCGCGTGCCGATCTCGTCGTTCTGTGCCTGCCCGATGATGCCTCGCGTGAGGCCGTGGCGCTTGCCGAAGGGCTGGAAGATGTACGCATGCTCGATGCCAGCTCCGCTCATCGTGTGGCCGATGGCTGGACCTATGGCTTTCCCGAGCTCGATTCCGGGCAGGCTGCGCGTATCGAAACGGCCCGCTATGTGTCCAATCCCGGCTGTTACCCGACAGGCGCGATCGCCCTGCTTCGCCCTCTCGTCGATGCCGGTCTGATCCCTGCCGACCAACCTCTGACGATCAATGCTGTCAGTGGTTATAGCGGCGGCGGACGGAGCGAGATCGAGGCCCACGATCAGAATGGCGGCCCCGCTTTCGAGCTTTATGGGCTCGGCCTTGAGCACAAGCATGTGCCCGAGATCATGCGTTTTTCGGGGCTCGAATGCCGTCCGCTTTTCGTGCCGTCGATCGGTCACTTCGCTCAGGGAATGATCGTCTCCATCCCGCTTCATCTGGCATCGCTGCCCGGTCACGTTACCGGGGCGGATCTTGAGGCCTGTCTGCGCGCGCGGTACGAGGGGGCCAGCCAGGTGAGCATCGAGTCACCCGATATCGCCCGGCTCGATGCCGCCGTTCTGGCAGGCCGTGACACGATGGAGTTGCGTGTGCACAGCAATGACGCGCGCCGCCAGGCTGTGCTTACGGCCCGCCTCGATAATCTGGGCAAGGGGGCGTCAGGGGCGGCTCTGCAGAATATCCGTCTGATGTGCGGCGTCGCGGCGTAAAGTCGGCGTAACGGCAAATTCATCGCAAGCCCCAGCGAACCCGGAACGGTGTTTCCGGTTCTCATCTGTTCTGGAGTGGAAGGGTCTTTCGGCAGCGTCTCATGCCGGTTGCGCATGCCCACTCCACAAAAACGGCATACAGTGTCTGCATCGCGATTGGGGTATCGGAAACATAGGGGGTGTCTCTGGGCCCCGGGAGACTGGGAGACGAATGAGGGCACCCTCCGCACAATCCGTATCAGGTAGCAGCGACAACCATGTTCTGGATTGGCTGCCCTTGCTGGCCTGTCATGTCGATGGCGATGGACGCATCTCCTATCTGAACGGGAACTGGGCCAGTTTTTTCCGGCCTGGACCGCAGGCCCGGTGCGCTGAACTGGACCGAACTGATCGATGGCGCGGACAGGCCTCTCCCCTGCCGTTGTCCCGATGCGCTGGATTACTGCATCCAGCGTCACGTGATCTTGCGCCATCACGACGGAGAGCCTGTGGAAACGGATCTGCACTGGCAGAAACTGGGCCTGCAGGAAGGAGGTGGATGGATTTTATTCGCCCATCCGGAGGCCGATTTTCCGCTGCTGCAATCGGGCCTGTCCCGTCTGTCCGGCGTCAGGCCCGCAGGTGAGCGCGCGGCGGGTCACGCTTCAGTCAGCGGCCTCGCGACGGGAAGGGGGCCGGCAGAACGAGGGGAGACGGCGGGAGAGGTTCCGGATCGCGCCAGAGGGGCGCGCGACGCTGGTGGCCGCGATACCGGTGGGCACGATACGGGGAAGCACGATACAGGCGCCTCCACGACCGACACCCTGTTCGAGCCAGCTTCCCGGGCCGAGGGCATAACGGGGAGCCTTCCCCTGCCACCGCCTGGTGCCTCTCTCGGCGCAAAAGAAAGCCGGTTCCTGCACACGACGCATCGTCCGGAGGTGGGGGACGAGGAGGGAGGACCGACAAAAGACCGGCTGACAGGGCTACCGACATGGCGCGCTTTCGAAGGCGAAGCGGAAGCCCTTCTGGCGGCAGCCGCGTCTAAGAGCAGGACAATTGGATATCTGCTTGTCGATATCGATTATCTCGGCGATCTGAACGATCTCTACGGCAACGATATCGGCGATCTCGTGCTGCGTCTCGTCGCCGATCGCCTGACCCTGCTCACGGCAGGGGGCGGGTTGATGACAAGAAGCGGCGATGATGAATTCACGGTTCTCATTACGGGCGAAGTCAGCCCTGAGACGCTGGCAGCCCATGCCCAGGCCCTGCTGAGCTTTGTCGACCTGCCTATCAGGATCGGGACGCAGCAGATCACATTCGGGCTGAGTATCGGGGCAGCCCTTTTCCCGCAGGATGGCGATACGCTTGCACGGCTGCAGCATCACGCGGTTCTTGCCGTCAATGACGTCAAGGCACGCGGTCGGGGTGGCTACAGGCTGTTCGATCCTGGCATGGTCAGGCCCGGCGACGGGGTAACGGCACAATCGAACCTGATAAGACATATGTTGCGAGAAGATCTGGTGTATCCGGCCTATCAGGCCATGGTGCGTCTGTCAGACAACCGGATTATCGGTGCCGAAGCCCTGATGCGCTGGAAGCATGAAGGGGGGCGGGTTTCCGGCCCCGAAGCGTTCCCGGAGATCTTCCGCTCCTACGATCTGGCAACGCGTGTCTCGGCCCGTGTCCACGAGCGTGTTTTTCAGGATCTCGTCCAGTGGCAGCGTATGGGCATCATGCCGCCGCATATCTCCATCAATGTCGCGCCGGTGGAATTCATGCAGGACGATTACGCCGAGAAGCTGCTTGCGCGTCTCGACCGTTTCGGTCTTCCGGCGAAGCTGATCGAACTCGAACTGACAGAGCATGTGCTCTATCAGAACAGCGATCAGTTTATCCATCGTGCGCTGACGCTGCTTCGACGGGCCGGCATGCGGATCACGCTCGACGATTTCGGGACAGGCTATTCCTCGCTGAGCTTCCTGCGCGATTTCCCTGTTTCATCTATCAA
>CAJQZM010040847.1:33607-53228 GCA_907164665.1 Colias nastes | reverse complement strand
CAAAAACCTACCATCCATATAAAATCCACCAGAGTTCTGGGAGCAACACTTCCAATGCCGCCACGGGGGTGCTCCCCGCACGCCGTACAACGGTCACCTCGCACGGCGCTGCTCCGGCGGCGAGCGACTCACTGCCAACAACACGGAGTTTGAACGGCAGTTGCAGTTCGTGTCTGATGCTGTTATGGCCTTCGCATATTCTATCAGGTCAGTGGTACTTGCAGCTAATTCTTAAGCATAGTCAGTCAACGGCACTTGCAGCGCCGGTGCCTAAAGTTAGTTCTAACGGCGAATATCTAGCGCAATAAACTTTAATTATTCTATTTGTAAGTATTATTTTTTAATTAATAGTTAAATGTACTCGAGTAGCAAGTCACTTGATTAGCTTGGGCTGTAGAAGAAAGCTCAGTACGAAAAATTGTCCTACTTCACACGTAATAATTTAAAGCTAACTATAAAACGGTGTATAGTGTACTAATTAGATACTTAATAATAAACACTACTTTACTATACGTTACCATTTTGCAAATAATAAGTTTAAAAAATTCATCAAAGAAAGTTAATTTACGTTCTTCCAATATTCAATCTATATTCCACTTTGATAAAGGAATAATTTAAAGAAAAGACTTATTTTTCCCACCTTATAATCTATATTAAATTTCTTTTAGACCTACTTATAAAATACAATTACAACTATACAATAAAAAAGGTATTACAACAATGATATAGACATAGAGATTTATATAAAACCTTTCAAAGGTCCTTCACTAAGTCATGTGATGGACAATTCAGCGGTCACATACAATCTCACACTCAGTCAGAATAAGTCCCACTTATCCCATACTTTAGCATCAAATATATTTTTGAAAGCACAATGAATAAATGAGAAAGCTATAATAAAATGAAATATTCTTTTCTACACCGATTTAAGTCAATCGTCTTAAAGATAAACTGTCTTACCACAAAAAGCTTTAGACAGGGTTTAACTTTAAGCGCGGGTTCTCTTTAATCTGGTTTTGTCGTATTTCACATAGACAACTATTAAAGTGACAGATCCCTGGTTTAAAGTTAGACTGTCTTTAAATTGTTTTGTGGTAATACCAAAACAATCCATTCGTAAGCTTAAGTATGCGTAAGGACCATTATTAGAACCTCGCTCGATTTTGATTTCATTTCTTTTAAACGGCTTTCAAGTTTTCATTTCATTATTTTCCGCCAAATATGTTGGGAAATCAAACCAAAACACTATTATTTTGACCGTTCAATATCTGCTACGAGTCCACCACTATGAACGATAAGCTATAAAAAGCACTAAACGCTTTCACCTGTACAATATACGGGTATTTCTCTCATCAACCGCGTGGTCGGATGAATTTGAAGAGATTTTTTAAATTGAACTACCGTAATACCATTTATCCAAGCCAGTTCCCGCTATAAAACCGCTTTTGTCATAGCTTCAATATTTCAACGAAATTTTCACTGCAAATTGGTGTTCTGTTTTATAGTGTTTTAGAAATGTTGCTTATTTACAAAAGCTTTATTAAGGTCATAGTAATGATTAACTCTATACTTTGTTATAAAAACTAAAAAATAAATAAAATCTTTATTTACCAAAAAAGCAGTGCATTACAGTATTATAGGAGATCCAAACTAGGCTGTTGCCTGTATCTTGGATCTAAGAAATGTTATACAGGTCTCTAAAAAGTCTAAAGTTTAGTTACATAGGAACACTTGGACATTAAAATAGAAATAATATTTATTTAACATAAAGTGTTATGTATCGTGTTACTATAAAATATAAAATCGGAAGTGGTTAAATAAGAAATTGTTTAAATTTTAAGTCAATTATTTCTCCACGAGGCGTGAGGCATGAGACATTCACCTGAAAACTATCTTTAAATAAAATGGTATAATATTTTCAATATTACATTATAAATAGATATACACTATACAGTCGTCTATTAATAACTATGTAGGTACTAAGATATTACCATTTTACACAGTAAAGAATGAAGAACGTAGACAGAGAATCCAATAGACAAATTGATATCTTATGTCGCATTCACACAAGAAAAAGAGCAACTTATGCCGGTGTTGTGTAAAGAAATGAGAGAGAACGATAAAATTTTTTGTTTCACGCAGCGTGCCACTTTTTTCAAGAATAGCAACCTACTTTGATAAACAAAGTTTGACAGCTAGCTATCGTCTTCCATAAAAATATGGTCCATTGAAAAGTTACATTTGGGGTTGCATTTTTTAGAGGACGCAATTTTATTTTTTTGATGTGTAGGGGTGGTCAGTGTGAAGCAATCACCAAGTTTGTGGGGTCGCCACCCTTGTCCCACGGCCGCCATCTTGAAAATAGCGGTTGATATGGTTTTTACGATATATCTCTTAAACTATTTATTTGATAAAAAAAATTTGTTTACATTATTTGTTGCAAATTAAATACTCTACAACTTTGATCCTGCAACTTTTTGCCGTAGAACTATAAATAAAAAAGTTATAAGCGAAAATGTTCAGAAATTAGAGATATTTATATTTCTCAATAAAACTTTTTTTTATAATTTTACGTAGAAATGATATTTGACCATTTTTGTAGATTGTTTTTCGAGGAACAACTTTTATATACAACATTTTTTCATTAATTAAATAGCTAAGGTTTTACAGCGCTCCGAAGTGAGTACTAATTTTCAGTACTCTGAACTATACAGTATACTTATATTATGTGTGTACTAATAATAATTTGTCATCAGTAATGGTTTTTTTTTGTTATTATAATATTTTTAATAATTAATTTTGCAATATCACTAATAATTAATTATTGAATCTTTTCCCCACCACCCAGGAGGTAGAGTCTGGAAGCGCGACTTTTTTTTACGTCGAAAAGCAGGTCTGAAATGTTCTGCAGTGTGCTTCTATTGTTCTGGAGTATGAGAAAAGAGCCAATAGCCAATATATGTATAGTTAAGAGTACTGAAAAATAGTACTCACTTCAGAGCGCTGTAAAACCTTAGTTATTGACGTTATGAAAAAATGTTGTGGATAAAAGTTGTTCCTCGAAAAACAATCTACAAAAATGGTCTGATATCATTTCTTCGTAAAATGATAAAAAAAAGTTTTATTGAAAAATATAAATGGCTCTAATTTCTGAACATTTTCGCTTATAACTTTTTTATTTATAGTTCTACGACTAAAAGTTACTACACCAAAGTTGTAGAGAATTTAATTTGCAACAAATAATGTTAACGATATTTTTTTATCAGTTAAATAGTTTAAGAGATATATCGTAAAAACCATTTCAACCGCTATTTTCAAGATGGCGGCCGTGGGACAAGGGTGGCGACCCCACAAACTTGGTTTTAGCTTCACACTGAACCCCCCTACACATCAAAAAAATAAAATTGCGTCCTCTAAAAAATGCAAGGTTAGGGCTAAAAAATGTAACATTTCAATGGATCAATATAGTTTTTACATGTTCTAAGTTACGTAATTCATGGTATGTTTGGTTTTGAATGATTTAGACTTACTGTTAATACCTTATAAAATAATACCATGGTGCGGTGTAGCGTTAAAGGGTGTAAAAGTGATAGTGGAACGAAAATGCCTGGATTGTCTTTTCACTCGTAAGTATACAACTCTTTATCAGTTTATAGGCCTTCATGATATTTCAGCGTGTTAATATATTGTGTATCACGTGCTGTTGACTTGAATACATTGTTTAAAAACCACAAAAATAACAATTATAAATTTTAACCTAAAAAAATTTGTGTTGCCAACTTTTCTACAAATTGTTACCCACTATTATGGGAAATAATAATATATATTCTGCAGTGTGTATTTAATTAAATATAGAATCTGAAATATTCAATGGCTTGTTCCAGTTTTCCTGAACCGGATAATTTACGACAAATTTGGATTGTAGCTACAGGATGAACAGATTGGAAACCAAAACCGAAGGTTAGAAAGTATTACAATCACTACCACCGCGACGCTGCCCCGCCGAAGACAATGGACACTCTTGGTTCCAACATTGAACCGGAGGGACGTAGTTAATTAAGTTAGAGATAATTTAAATGTAATTTTTTTATTACAATAAATTATTATTAAGTAAATTTCGTTTTTTTTTTGCGCCTTCGCGGGTCGGTCAATATAATTAACGTGTGTATCTGTTAATACTTACGAAAATAAACATTCTTTTATTTTTTTTATTTTATTTTATAAAAAATAATAAACAATCGAGTTTTCATCTACATTATCATTACATACACATTTTCATATGGGATTATGATAATGATATATATATATACATATTATATAATATATAGGTATGTGTATATACATAATATGTATTACCCATCTAAAAGTAATATGTTTATTATATACTAGCTGCGCTCCGCGGTTTCACCCGCGTGGCTCCACTCCTGTTGGTCTAAGTGTTATGGTACAATATAGCCTACTATAGCCTTCCTCGATCAATGGGCTATCTAACACTGAAAGAATTTTCAAATCGGAATCAAAGTAGTTCCTGCGAATATCCCTTCCCTCCTCACCTTCACCCCGTCCCGCACTTCGCCTACTCATTGTATTAAACAGTATACCTACTATTTTCTGTAAATTGACACTTTTAAAAATTCGTTATATCTTTTGAATGGAATATCGCGGACTTTCTTGTAGATATTGGTCCATTCTATAATACCGTACAACATTTATTTGTTCTATTTTCAATAGATTCCGCAGCGCACGCGATGACAGAATTTTTATTAAGGATATCTACATTATTGCATTTTTGGTAAGGATCTCTAATTTTTTTGAAAATGCAATATAGCCTATGTTGCTCAGTGAAGATGCAGCTTTCTAATGGTGAAAGAATTTTTGAAATCGGTCCAGTAGTTTATGCGTGAAAACCATACATACATACATACATAATTACAAACATTTCCTCTTTATAATATTAGTATAAACATGTAAGTAATAAGTATGTAATGTGGATATCTCATTATTATCCACTTATGTTATGTGAATAATATTGAGAGATTTGTATCTTACAAATTGCGGGGTAAATTTTCCCTCACACGGTAACCCTAAATATTGTGACGTATTCTTTTTTATCTCTTTCTGCGACACGCATTGCCGGTGTCTATTGGATTCTCTGTCTACGATGAAGAATGTGTAGCTAATAATAAATTCCTCCTATCAATCGATTTTACAGGTTGTGAGATCAGATTTCTCTGCCATTTTACGCTTATTAACTTACTTGTACTAGCTTTATCAGTGCATTATAGGAAAAGCATTGTCTAACGTTTTATGTTACAAAGAACGTAACATTTTATGTGAAAATTGAACTGAACTACCTACCTGTGAAGTCTGTTTCAATTTACAGTTAAGGTAGCTTGAAAATGAATATTCTATCCGTCTCTTTTATATTGTTTTTCAGATTGCATATTCACTTTTTTCCTGGCAATTTTAATATTGGAGACCGTCGATTACTTTATTGGTGTAGTTTTACAGTGATTCTGGTATAATAATCTGTTATTTATTATTTGTTAACTTTAAAAGCAGCTTTATGCTGCAACAGCTGCCTGTGAATTACACCAGAAATGTCCCGATTTGATTACATACAAAATGAATACTATACATTAATTTTCTTACTTTTTCATTAATCGCTATCACGATTGTAAACTGTAAACCTTTACAAATTCTAGAGCTTTGTAACTACAAAATTTCAATTAACATCAATTTTAGTCCCCAGTTACAAACATCTAGAATACAAACGAATTCTACCTTTTAAGGTAGAATTCGTTTGTATTCTAGAAACCTTTTAAGAAACCTTTTAAGGTTTCTTAATTACTTTTAGCTAATGAGATTAACGGTCCTTGGTCTCTAGATATAACAGATACTTTTGAAATTGAACGTCCCTTAGAAACGCAAGTCCCCCCGGGCGTGGAGGTAGTATTACGCAAATAGTCCCTTTGTCATATTGAAGCTAATTAATTCCGAAGTATCTCATCTCGCGGGAAGCAGAATTCAAATTCACCTTCAAAGTGGCTCGCGATAAAAATTGTCCGTCGATATTCCCATTCTAGACATTAGCTCCATTTTAATAGTGAATTTATCTTCTCCCAAAGTTAAATCACGTAGAAAAACCTTTGGGACGCGATTTAAATAACAAAACCAGCCAATTTATGACTTGATAGCCAGATTCGGTCCCAATTACTTATTGCTCTTTGAGGAAAAATGGCATTTTCGTCCACAATTTATTCATTATTTCGATTCATCTTTTTATTGGATATTGTCCTTTGTGTCGTTTAAAGTATATCAAGATTGCGAAAATTTTAGTTTTTATTGGACTAATGTCAACTATATTACTAGGTATCTGATTACTTGGATTCCTTGACTTCTACTTAAATTAACACTTCATGAAAAATTTTATACCAACTGGAATTATTTCCATTTTATTTCAGGGAAAACATTACCTATGCTTGAGAAAATTATGTTTTACCATCGACCATCATCAGAATTGGACCGCTTATTATACATATATTCTTACGGACTGCAAAAAAAAGATATTTTAATAGATACATCTTTCTTATTGCTACAGCATACTAAAAATATGGTGTTATGCGTGGTTATAATATGTCACATTATATGTGGGTATAGTCCCTCAGTGCGAACGTGATCCAATTCGTATGGAAGCAAGAGAAAGAAAAAATATTGTAAATTTAATAACATATTTTAACAATGGGTACGGAAGTACAACAGAATATTATGTGAATCTGAGAATATAATATATTATGGCTATGTTTGTAACGTTATGCATAATATTTTATGGTGTAATCGTTGTCGATGCTGCGAAAAAGATTGTTTTCCGTTAATTCGAGAAGGTTTGTAAACAATTGTAAATTATGTGTTAGAATGTAAATTTTTTTAATACGAAACGATAAATTATCATACAGTTTTCATTCTTAACTTAGACTTCGAATCGAAATCATTTTTGCATCAATCTGAACCTGAATTTAACAGTAAAAGTTATTTTTGACCACCCTATTCACAAAATAAAAATTTCATAGGTAATATAAACAAATACAATACTAGAGCACTAAACTTGAACATTGGATTCAAATGAAAAATTGCATCTTTCTGAAATAAACTGGAATCTTTGATACGAGATGAATTCTTTGAACATTTATTTATCACAATATACCTACTCATTCAGCGCTTGTGACTCGCTTGTATATTTTATCACTTCGAAGAAGAGCTGTCGATAACTTTTTATTGCTCTTTCATATAGAAATATATGATGCGTGATATCTTGTTAAGTAGGTTATGTACAAATGCTAATTTTTTGACATAAGAAAGCAGGCATATTAGAAACCAATAGTAGCTAATAATTTTGAGTACTGTTTGAAATGTAAAGGTTCACTTAATCATAATTTCATCTGTTATTTCTCAGGTTATATTAACAGCCAACTTTTGAGTACAACAATATAATAAGAAAAAATTTATAGACACAAATTGTTGGAAACTTGGAACGGCAATTCAATTTACATTAATTTTAGTTATTACCCGTTCATAACTTTGCCCTTGTATTTAATAGTTATGATTATTTTTCCGACCCAAATATCGACCAATAGAATTGCACCATTCGACGTCACGTGGTACAACCTACATGGTATTATACTGATAATTTTTTGAAAATTTTCTCTGGTAGTTGCTTGACATTTGGGACGGAAAAATAATCCCCCGAATACCACACGAGCTTCAAAATTATCTGGCTCTTGTGGTATTATAAGTGAATATAGACCTTAAGAGATAAAACAATTTTTTGCTAAAATTTAGTAACATTCAATATAAGATGAAAAATTAAAACTTGTCATTTTGATATAATAGGAATTATATAATCCTGAGAAATAAAACGTGTAAATTTTACACAACTGGAAATTCAGAAAATAAATGGATGCAATTAACCATAGAACGAGATTTAAAAAAAGTTTAAAATATAAGATATTTTGCCAAGATCTCTGCCGAGTGCAGCCAATTTTAAAATTTATTTCCTTGGAAAAACATCCCTAACTCATACCGGTCAATTTCATAATAAATTGATCCCCATTTAAAGAACATTCTTCACGCCATACAATTACTTATATTTTCGTTGTGCAATCACATAGATTACAAATAAATGAATCACACAAACAGATAGTAACTTTAAATCTATCAAAAGAATTAAAATGTTTCAAATAATGAACCGAAACATAATAACTAAGTACGACACTAAAAATAAAACCGACAGGTACATAAAAAAACTATTCACATAACACGTACAGGTAAATTAGCTTGGAGAAATTTTTGCATATGTAGTGGTGTGTATATTACTCAGATCTTAGAGCGCGTTTCCACTATATCGTTCTGGCCTATACAAAAATGTTTCGATATCCTAACATTACTATTTAATTTTATACTTATTCCTAGCAACACTTTTGTTTTCAATAAAAACAAGTTTTTATTTGAAAGAAAATGGTTTTGACTTTATAAAAAAAATATATCATTCAATTTCACGTCCTTGAGCAAACGACAAGGCGACTACCGTGAAACAATAAAATATCGTGTCCATAATAATTTGTTTCATAATTATTAATATTTGACCATAATAATTACGAAACAAAACAAATAAATAAATCGTCACTTGATAGTGGAAAGTGGAAACACGCACAAAACCAGAATAAACCAGTTTACGCTGTCCGCAGGTGCCACGTGCAGACGTTTGGTATCGTTAGAACATAAAATTCAAAAATTATAATTATTACGTATAGACCGGGAGATATTGACACAAAATTTCGAGTCATTTGTAACAGGATGGCGGTTCTACAGGGGTCTTAGTACGCAATGACAAAAAGAAAAACGATGGTGTGAACACTGGTACCGGCGGCTTAGTCGCGTGGGCGTTAGTCGAACTCGTCGGAAAAATAGCGAAAGTCAAACGATTTGTAACACAAAAATTTTAGAATTTACCGACAGCCCATAAAAAAGAAGTAGGCGGTAGTGTCATGCCATACTTTTCCGGTGTGACTTACAGCCCGCCATACCGACGCGAATGTGTTGATTTAAAAAAAAACAATTCAACCATTTGTACCAGGCTAACTTTTGCACAGGTAACCATCGTCGTGCAGCCATTTACGAAAATCGCCATGCCATACTTTTCGGACGATTCCAAATGGTCGCCATACCGCCGAAAATCTGCAAAAATTTTTTTTTTCGCCAAACTTTTTGTACCAGTATTGCATTTGGATTTTTGGAGAGTATTTGATAAAATGTGACCATTATTATATTTACCATACTTCTAGTAGGGGGAAAAAGTGCTGCCATACTTGAAAAATTAATTTAGTATTAATTTATATAAGTGAAGATTTCCACCACCTAGATCTTTGAAATTTTGTATTTATATTCGTTGAACCTCA
This sequence comes from Colias nastes, assembly GCA_907164665.1. Classification (NCBI taxonomy): domain Eukaryota; kingdom Metazoa; phylum Arthropoda; class Insecta; order Lepidoptera; family Pieridae; genus Colias; species Colias nastes. The sequence goes on along the minus strand of CAJQZM010040847.1, from coordinate 43,773 downwards.
AACTTACAGGAAAAATTAGTGCCATACTGTTACTAATCGTTCAAAATACGAATAAAATCTTACAATAAAAAAAAATCTTATACACATTCGCCACCTCCCACAGGTATGGCATTATCACACTTCTATTTATAATCATTCAGGAGTTGTTGAAAAAAAAAATTTAGGGTGGTACAAATGGTTCGGCGAAAAAAAAAAATTTGCAGATTTTCGGCGGTATGGCGACCATTTGAAATCGACCGAAAAGTATTGCATGGAGATTTTCGTAAATGGCTGCACGACGATGGTTACCTGTGCAAAAGTTAGCCTACAAATGGTTGAATTGTTTTTTTTAAATCAACACATTCGCGTCGGTATGGCGGGCTGTAAGTCACACCGGAAAAGTATGGCATGACACTATCGCCTACTTCTTTTTTATGGGCTATCGGTAAATTCTAAAATTTTTGTGTTACAAATTGTTTGACTTCGCTATTTTTCCGACGAGTTCGACTAACGCCCACGCGACTAAGCCGGTACCAGCGTTCACACCATCGTTTTTCTTTTTGTCATTGCGTACTAAGACCCCTGTAGAACCGCCATCCTGTTACAAATGACTCGAAATTTTGTGTCAATATCTCCCGGTCTACACTACTACAAACGCAAAAATTTCTCCAAGCTAATTTACCTGTACGACGTACGTAAAAATACAATACTAAAGAAAGGCCCGAAATTTAATCAGTTTATGATTTACTTAATTCGTGCTCAAATATAATATATTATATACTATTACAAACTATACCTAATTATTTCGATTCTCGATACTTCGCTAAGTTATGTTCTAACAGTTACTATTCTACACATCCATTTAAGGGTTTAAATTGAATCGTCCCAAGAATGCAATTTCGTTCGGAACGATTACGAGACAGTTCCGTTCAGTTCGGAATTTTATCACTAAAACAAGACAACTTAGTGATAAAATTGCATTATTGCGAACTCGGAAGAGGGACGCGTGACAGCGACGTGACACTCGATACGCTTGCTACGATAAATACAGCTTATACGTGACGGATTTAGGGACAATTCCAATGCATTTTATAAATTGCTAAAAGGATTTGGGGAATTGTAAATGATAAGTCTTATAAGCTTTATTTGGCTGAAAGTGTCTTTAAAAGTGATTGTATGATGTTTTATCCTCGAATATAGTTTTTATATAAAACTGTTATACTGAATAATATAGTTTTGTATGTATGATGTGTGATGTGTATCTGTTTTCGTGTAAATTATTTTACAATAATTTTAAGGAAGGATAATTATGTGACTAATATTTTATATATTACAAATTCCATTTTTTTACTAAATGAGTTCAAGCTTTATTATACCTAACAGAAGTTTCTTAATGAATCATTAATTAAAAGTACGTTGCATTTCATTTCCCTAGTAAGAGTAATTAACATTAGGGTTGTTGAGGATTCCTCTTCCGCTTCCTCATAATGCGGAAGTTCCGCAATATTTTGAGTTCCTCAACCGTTACCGCATCCTCAAAAATAAAAATAAAAAAATCCTCTTCCGCTATCGCTTCCTCAAAATTTAGAGGAAATTTATGAGGATGCCGTATCTACGGCAACGCACTCGCTGCAGTGCGATGCCGGGCCGATCCGATCGGGCGGCGAATTTCCAAAGCTATTTGATTCACAAGTCTGACTCTAATAGATGAGCTTTTGTTTATGCATATTACCCGACAAAACCTAATCTATCTTTTTTACTGAGATAGCTTTTGTTTAGTCTAGCTTTTGTCGAGATATTTTCAAACATTATACATACGAACAAAACCTCAGAATAGACCTAAAGTCGAGTAGAGTTTTACCGCCATAATAGATTAATATCGGTATCAAATTGAATAGCATTTGTTGCTGCAATGTTAGAATGTATTTATCTAACAAAGTCTACGCGATTTTGGTCAATTTTTGTACTTAAATATATTATACCTTTGTAAATTCGGCAGGAAGCAAAGAAAACTTAAACCCTGACACATAAGTGACATGAGAGCGATTCTCACTCAAAAAAAATTTTTTAATTTTTAATTTTAAAATTTTGGTTCTTATTTTTGATTTTAATTTCCTATTATCCTCGTCCTCAACCGCTTCCTCTTCCGCTTCCTCATCCGCATCCTCTTCCTCAAAAAATATCCTCGTCCTCATCCGCATCCCCTAAATTTGCGTGTGAAAATTCCTCTTCCTCCTCCTCTTCCTCATAATCACTTCCTCAACAACCCTAATTAACATACACAGTTGATGCTGTAATATATTATATGAAAAATAAAGTTGAAATGTCACGGCCTGTAGTCCGCAGACCTTGTAATCCAGAAGTTAATCGCAGTCACGTTTGTCACGTTATTTTTGTCACGTATAGTATTTACATGAAACTGCATTTAAAGAAGTATCGGTATAATATGCTTCGGAGTTTTAACTTCCACAAAGTTTAATATTTTTTAAGTAATTACTTATTCCTTAATTGACAACTTCAACATCTTTTTATGTAGGTGTAAGTTTCATAACAATCGAGTTTCATGCAAAATCGTATAAAATTATTTATAACACCGTCAATATTTCCCAACATTCAGATTTTTTCCGGTTATTGCATCAAATAACGTCACGCGTGTCTTTTATGGGGTCATGAAAGAGAAACCTTACGTACCTACGTTTATTTGCCGAATTCCGCATATCCTAGATATTACCTTAAATATTTTATAAAAATATAAAACTCTTTACAGGTGTGCATTTATTATCCCATAAGACTACAAATCGACTTCACATGATAAGTCCAATAATACTAAAAATATGCTTTTATAGACATATCGCACGTGTAAACATGGTAAATTCATAAATACTAAAAATATGTTTTTACAGTCGTGTCGCGAATTTTATTCTACATCAATAAACACGGCAATAAAAGTGAGTGTGAGCGTGACACGTGACCTTGTCACGTATTGAATGCACGCGATCGGGTCCGCTCGACGTGACGACAGCTGCAATCTTAGGGTAGGTGCAGGGATAGTTTATGATTTTATATTGTCTATTTTTTGAACACATGAATTGATGAAATATAACTTTACTTACATTGATAAGTATTTCATAATGGATTCTAGTTTTTAGTAACAGAAAGTGAAGCTAAGATTTACAATTTCATTAAAAGTTAGTTATTAAAATGTGGCTTGTTTTAAGCTTAGTTCAGGTATACTTCGGACGTGTTTAATCCTTTGTCACATCAAGCTGATATTATTGGCTCATAGGTTAATAAAACATCCACCTACAAAATTTTATCCATATCCGATAAACTGCAATTTTAACATTTATAACATCTAACAGCTACGTATTGTCATCACTTAAAGTATTAAATGTCTTAAACGCAACGATCCTTACCTTTTTGAACAATTAACCGTATTAGTATTCCACCATTCGTTACCCAGGCATCCCTTCTAATCTGAATTTATGTAAATGCCCCGTAACAATTTGTCAATCTAATCACATGGCCAGCCCTAGACCGGCCTAGGCTGACCTATTATCCCAAATGTACAACGTGCGACCTTTCTCACGTCATGTTGCGTCTACTAATAGCTTTTAGCAACACTTCTAAGGGAAAGTTTCCTTTGATAAAAGCCGAAGGTACGGTCAAACGTGACTTTTAGTTTATTAATATTGCCAAGTTTGGTGCAATGATGCGTCTATTTCTTTTAATATTATGACAGATATGGCTAAGTTATAACGATATTAATATCCTTTTTTTCTAAACGATTATGAATAAAGTTAATCTGATTAATTAACTGAAATTCAATCGGTATTTACCAAGACTTTTATACACTGTTGAATAAAATAATAAAATAAGTATTTTCTTTCTGTCTTGTAGTTCATAACGTAAGTAAATTAAAAGCTCTATATAATGGATGGATCTAGATTATAGATGCGATAAACGGTCATCCACTAAGCGATATTAGATTTTATTTTATGACTTGTCATGTTCATTTTGTAAACTAGTTCAGAGAGTTATTAAAAAGAAATCTAAATTAAGTTTTAGAAAATAACTTTTTCATAATATTACACATGCTTCGCAAGTGCTCTCGTAGACATTTTAATTCTAAATATTTTACAAAAGTTTTTGCTGAAAAAGTACCGTCAAGTACTATTCAAAGTCATAATGCAGCTATTATGATGTTGGTTAGAACTTAGAATTAACTTATTTTATACTTGAAAATTTCTAAAGAAAAATCGTATTTTCCTCGTCTATTGTGAAGATAAGGGCAGAATAAGCATTCACCATAACATTAAACTAATTCTTGACTTAATTACGGTTCAACCGTTTGATAATTCAAATATGGATTTTTGTGAATAAATTGTTTAACAAAAACTGACAAATAAACTAGTAGAGTTATAGAGTTTTGTTTAGCTATATAGTTCCTATATAAAAGTAAACTTGTATTTCTATATCCCCTTAATTGTGTATGTATCTGCAGTTAACAATGACAATCATAAATGTAATTAAATAGTTTATAATCAATTAAATTTATCAAATCCTGTAAAGAACTAAACACAAACGAAAATACAGCACTACATCTATACGGCCAAATCGTATTATTTATTGTTTGTTAAATGCTAATTAAAGAAATTAACTTTGACTTTAACAGAAAGACCACCATATAAGTTAAGAACAGAGCCTTGTATTTCATAAGTGTTACTTCCAAAAGATTAAATTCCAGTAGTTTTGGAGCACCCTATATCTTCGCTAAGTGCTTCTAGGCGACTCAATATAAGACGGCTTAGCTATTTTACAATGCTCGTGTCTAACGTTGGCAATAAGAAACGTTTTTAAACTCCATTTACAGCTTTGTTTTATTTCAAAAGAACTACGTGGGAGGAACTAGGCATACTTTGAAGTAAAATAGCTCATAAAATCTCAATCTTTTATTAGATTTACCCTTATTTGTAATGCTTTTAATGAATTAATGAATATTCGTTATAGCGTTAAAAATAAATACATGAAATAAACAAAAAAAAGCAAAAAGTAGCAAAATACTGAAAGTATCACCAGGTAGCGATGTCTACCAGGCAACTCTAACAATAAAAGAAAAACAATTCCATAGCTAAGAGCAGTATAGAAATTACTAACTGCGCCACGCGGGTTCACTCGCATTGCTCCGCCCCTGTTGGTCTCAGCGTGATGATATAATATAGCCTTCCTTGATAAATGGGCTATCTAACACCGAAAGAATTTTTCAAATCGGACCAGTAGTTCCTGAGATTAGCACGTTCAAACAAACAAACAAACTCTTTATCATTTTTATTATAGATTTACTAGCTGCTCCGCGCGGTTTCACCCCCGTAGCTCCACTCCTGTTGGTCGTAGCGTGATGATATATAGCCTATAGCCTTCCTCGATAAATGAGCTATCTAACACCGAAAGAATTTTTCAAATCGGACCAGTAGTTCCCGAGATTAGCGCGTTCAAACAAACAAACAAACTCTTCAGCTTTATAATATTAGTATAGATTTTAAAATATAAATAAAACTTTCCGAACTGAAGAAAGCTAATTGCTAAGTAATATCATTGGAAAGCGCTTCTGAAAGAAGTCTAGTTGAATAAATAAATGTTTGAGTTTCACATTGAGTTTGAAGGACACTTATCTACAAATAATCGAGATGAGCTTATAATAAAAGCTTTAAATGCGATAGTATTTCTATCTGCTTCTATGTCTGTAGCTTTTACGCGTATCAGTCAACGGATTTTGATTAATTTACTGTTTGATTTAGGGCTGATTTTTCAATCCTTGGTTAAATCTTATCCGTCCAATAAAGTATTACACAATAATATACAGATGTCACCTAAAAACTGTCAAAAAGGGGACAAGTAACACATTTTTAAAATGGTTGTTTAATACGATATTCGATGAATAAGTTTTAACTAAAGATTGAAAAATCGGCCCTTAATATAGATACTTGGAAAATGACACAGACTTAGTTACTTACATTAGTATATGGAAAATAAATGCAAAGGAAGCCACAAAGTTAGTTTAACATATTTTTCGAATCTTATTTTAAACTTTAACCAAGTATCAACCACTCAATTACGTAATTGCAGAATTGTTTGAAGTAATTACAAGGTTTAAATCAAAATAAAACGATAATAAGAATATATCAGATAATCCCAAACGTCTTATTTCATGACATTACAAATTATATATTCTTAAAGGCATTAAATTAAGTCTAAGTCGTTGTAAGTAATGCAACATGACTGATTCAATCACAAAAGATTAAGAGAATCACGTGGGTAGAAATAAAGGTTCTATGGCCCCTCACTATTACTTTGTAATTTTCTTTCTTAGCCATTACCTTTCTCTTTTAATAATAGTCTATATCATTTCACAGGCTATTGACTCCATTCTTATTAAAAAGATAGATTAGGATTTTTAGTGTAACGGTTCTAAAAATTGATTGATTGGTTTCAATAATAATGACTGGCAACTTTATTTAACAAAATGCACATAAGTTCTTTATTATTTGTTGTCATTTTATTCGTTCTATCGCATCCTATTCTTACTATTTCAATGATATGACGTCATCGGATATAATAAGCCCCAAAAATGAAACAAAAATATTTATTTCAATAAAATGAAACAACTGGTACTCTTTTTACTAACATATCCATTCTATAAATACCGTTAGTCAGGAAATAGCAAAACATTTCACCGACATATCAACTATGGGAACTAAAGATATCTTCCGTTGATTCCGGAGAGTTCTCAAAATAAAGTAGTTGTTAAAATACTTTCCTGAAAACATTTCCAAACACAAGAGGCTTAACAAGGAACAAATGGAACGAAAGGCTGAATCGGCTTACTTCAATCGTCAATGTTTTATTTTGTTTCCAACATTGATATCTTAATTGATCGGAGCTCCCGGGATTTGTAAAAACAAACAAATGGATAGCTCTCAATTTTCAAGATGTTTTCATTTGTAGCACTAAAAATTTGAATTCCCTCTAGCACGAATGATGCACATTGTGTTAAATAGCAGAAATGATCCTTAAACTTTAAAATATATTTCCCATTTATTTCACTGCTATATTTTTAACAAGTAATAATATTGTGACCTTCCTTCTTTCGATCATTAAACTAACTTAGTCGTCACAATTGTGTTATGTATAAACAGCGTTCAAGAATCGAAAAATAATTCAGCTTTACCATTAGATGTGTGATAAAAATAGTATAAAAGATAAGACAACTGTAATATACATACACTAAAATATATGAGTCAAATGTAGTCTCCATTCATCAATTCATACTTTTAGACGAGACGAATATCAATCTAAAATGCAACCAAACAGCAAAACAAACAGTAGATATTTATTTTAAAAACAATGTAATAAATAACAGTTTTAAAAACAATAGCGAAAACTCAGCTTAACTATGATGATCTATTCTGAAAATTTCAAACAAGCGAACAAAAAAAGCAACCAGCCACTATGTTCCGAAGTTTGATAATATATTCACGCATCGTTGCTTTTTACCATACGCGATAGGGAAGTGACGACGTTATCTCAGAGAATTTGCAGATGAATTTATGAATAAGAACGAATTACTCTCTTATTTTATAGCCCATTCTGCCTTTAAACGTTTGAACTACAAATGAAGATGTTTGAAATTTATAACACACAAAAGTAGGGACATATTCCTGAATCTTTACTAAATTATTAATGAATAAATGTTTATGTGTGGTACTGTGTATATTTTTCTATCTTTCACGAAGCAACGGAGCGATTTTATGATATGATTTTTGTGTCTGGAGATAGTTCGTAGGGCTGTACCCCAAATAAAAATAAAATCGCTAATCGTAGAGTCTAGAGAATAACATAGGCTACTTTTTAGTTTTTACCAAATTAATTCCTTTTAAATACGTGGGTGAAGCCGTAGGCCGTAAGCTAGTTTAAATATAAATAAAATGTTTAAATACAATTCATTTATTTTATAACAGAGCGGATTGGATCATGACTATACAATACTAATTCGGAATCCAATTATCCGCTTAATCACAAAGTCTAGACCAGACTGGTCGTGACTTTCAATTGTTATTTATAAACTCATTCTACAAACGTAAATGATACTGTAACTATTTTAGTAAAGATTAGATTATTAAAGAGATACAGATTTAATAATCTATCTATAATATATTACCATATACATATTACAGAAAGGGTTTTAGTTACACTGATTAAAAATGAAGAAGGATTAAACTAACTTTATTTTTTCTGGATTTGTTGCATTTCTCCCCGTTTGGAGTTCTAAAAATTTAAAAAACTTATGAAACAATAATACTTTTACCCGGGTAGAGTCATAATACTATAGTTATACATAGTGCAAGTATACGGTTTTATACGAATAGGTGTCGTATACCGATATCGTACCGTTTCCGTCCCGTAGAGCCGTTCATAGTCACATGTACAAAAGTATTAATCTGGCGACACGCCAGGCTTTGTGGTAAATAATTGTATTTGGCACCAACTTCTGGACAATATGCTCATAATTACACAACTTAAGCCATATATTTAAGTTAAGAAAGGTGTGAACGTACGTATTTTGTAGAATTGCTTATTAATGTGTATGAAGAAAGAATAATAAATATTATAGTTGGAATGATTTTAAATAACAGTTACCCGTCAATATTATAATTTTGCAAAATGCCTATTTAAAATCAATATCTTTTTATTATACTAATTCATTATTTCAAATATAAATTTAGATAGATACCTAGATAAAGAAACAAAATGTTACATTTAACGTTGCATTTAATATTAGTATAATGTTATTCAAAACCATCACAAACAATGCATTTCGAATCCTATATATCTAATATTGTGGAACAAAACTAGTCTTGCTCGCATTCATAATCTGCATATTGTTTCGACAGGCCAATAACAAATAACAGATAATAACATTTGAACTGAGTTGTTGTTCAATGTTCATAGTTGCATAATAAATCATTTACAAGCGTATTTTACTGTTTCATAACTGTAGGAACTATCGAGCAAATATTTCATTTGTATAGAGGTATTTTTTGTTAGCGGTTACATTGAAAATTGCTGCGATTATAAATCGTAAGCTTTTAAAGAAAGGTCAATTTTTAACTAAAGTGAAAAAAAGTTATGATTTAATAAAAATTTTAATATAAAGCATTGCTACAACTACAGCAGCACACCGAAAAATGTCAATACCTTAGATTAAAAAAATAAAACCCAGTTGCAAATATGGTTTTATATCTAACTAGCTTACCGCCCGCGGCTTTGCCCGCTTTGTCTAAAACCTAATAAATTATATACTAAAACCTTCCTCTTGAATCACTCTATCTATTTAAAAAAACCGCATCAAATCCGTTCCGTAGTTTGAAAGATTTAAGCATACAAAGGGACATAGGGACAGAGAAAGCGACTTTGTTTTATACTATGTAGTGACAACGCAAAGTAAACTTATACTAATTCGATGTATTACTTTACCCCATAAAAGATAAAGAACAAAACTAAAAGAAAATCAAAGAGCTTTTCTCTCCATACATCACGTAGGAACAAAACCGACACGCCTTTAGTATTCAATCTTAGGCACAGTGCAGTCTCTCAATGGGCTGAGCTTTGACTTACAAAGTTCAATTGAAACGGAAAGGATAGTTCAACCTCGTTGCAAAAAGTCCTCGAGGACTTTAGCCTAGTTGTGCTGAATGATAGGTTTTAAATAATTTTTATAAAAGAAGTGTGTATCTTTTCGAGTAAATGCTTAAGTTCTGTTTCATAACTGGCTTATTATATTTAGAAATCATCCATATTCCATTGTATTTTTTATTTTCTTTAATATTAATAGATTTCTGGGAAGCTCGAGCACATTTAAGAGCTTTTTCGTAATAAAAATTACGAAAAATTACTTACATTATATTAATTCGATAATATTAATGTGTAATGCAGTTGATAATGCACTTCTTTACATATTTAGAATCCACATTGCAATAAATACATAGATATCAAATAAATATACATATACGTATCAAAACACATAAAACCACTTTCCGCTCCATACAATATGGATCCAACAGATGTTTCTTATTGTTATAAGTGTTATAGGCAAACTCCGAAGCTCCGGCGCTCCTAGGTTGGACTGG
>CAJQZM010040847.1:0-23616 GCA_907164665.1 Colias nastes | reverse complement strand
ACTACACTACACTATACTACACTATACTACACTACACTACACTACACGTGACGCGCACGCGCTGCCGCCCCATCCCCGAGCAGTACCTGCGACCGGACTCCGCCTGGGCCATCGGAGCTATGGCCTTCTCCGCTAGTGGGATACTGCTTACCGCGTGAGTGTGATACTGCACTGTACTGTAGTGTTAACACTGCACTACACTACACTATACTGTATTACACTACACTACACTACACTACAGCACACTGCAAAGCAAAACCTTAGACGATACTGCAATGCTTGCTGCTACACTACACTACAGTACACTGCATATATGTCTTGTACATTATACGATACTGCAATGCACTGTGCTACACTATACTACACTGCACTACACCATAATACACGTCCCTGCATTGCCCTGCACTATACGAAAGATTAATGCAATACACTTCACCGCATTATACTATAATACACTACAATACATAACATAGATAAGAGACTAAACACACTAGACAACTTTACACTACACTCTACTGCACTTCACTGCTCTGCTCTACATGGCACAGTAGTGCACTACGCTGTACAACACTACACGGCACAAAATTCTTAAAAGTACATAAATCACATTTCTGAGTTTGATTGCAAAAGCTTGTTACTGTTATTGTTAAACTTCTTATTTTTATGCGATTACCTAACTACCATAAAAGTTAAATTATTGAGCTAAATATTGGCATGTCCTTAGTAAGTAGTAACAACACTCCTACAATACTTGTGAAGAATGTAGTTTTATTATAAACCTTTCCTCAGTGGGATGATAGAGCACAAAGTCTCACATATATTTAATTCGCTCCACCAAAATTCGATTGAAACCCACAAAAAGTCCAAAAATTCTATTCGCACGTGTAGATAGCACAAAAAAACTATAATATACGGTTTCTAAAAGTGAATGGAGGCGTAGAAATTTTATATTTGCGTAGTAACAATAAAATTCCCTCGCAAATTGGTATGCGGGTCCCATTTGAGCTCAAATAAAAAGTACCTACTAGCTTGTTATTTCTAAAACCGATTCGAAAGATTTTTTATTAAATATTCCGAAGCTCGACGCGGAATGGAATTTATTTTACATAAAATCCATTAATTGCATATTTTTTTTATTTTTAAGTTGGTTTTCAGACTAATGAACGCTGTATAAAATAAAAAATTGCTTGAAAATCGAGTTCCATTTGCTGGTGTTGAGTTATTTTTATCAGCATTTTTTCTGCAATATTTTATCGAACATAGATTACAAATACTAAAATATAAATAACGAATAAAATAAAGGTAATGTTTAGTAAAACGAATTGAAACAATTCTAAAACTTTTCAATAAAAGATAATGAATAAGGTCTCTACGGAGTAATTAATTTTCCGACTAAATGCCTATTTCTTAATTCACAGAATACAGACTAACTAACAGCTTCTGTTCAATTTGCTACACTGCTAAATTAATGAGAAACGAAATTATCATTCAGAATACTAATCAAGGTATAGAGCGTATTTCATGTTATGGAAATGAACTTAAAATAAATTGACATAATATTACTATGACTATTTTAGAAGCTGTCTTTCTTAAACTAATGACTTGTCTCGTACTTAGATACGATGTCTTTTTACACTATTAATTTAGTAGAGATCATTAATTAACCGACATCTTTAAATTAAATTTATTTAAAATTAAATAATTATAATAATTTAAACACAATTCATTACAGACCAAAATTTGAGGTATCTTTTATATCTAAGAAAAATCCAACAATTATTATAACAACGTTTTCCTTAGGCACCTAAAACAATATAACAATTAGGTTTAATATTATGATATACCAAACCTTTCCATAATTGCACGAATATCGTTCAATATCATAATATCATCCCTTACGCTATTTTCATCCGGCTTACAATCTAAAACCGATCAACAATGCTCGAAATCTGTCAAGAAACAGAAAAACCGATAAAGCGGATGTTGAAATACGTCGACCGTGGAAAGGGGTCAATTATCGACCGTCAATCGGTACTTTTGAACCGGAATAGAATTCATACTTTGACCCACGGTTTAGATATTCAAACGTACAATTTAAATGTTTTTCTTTAATATTTTCGTACATTTTTTTAAACTATTAAATGTGCTTGCTTTACGTTATTTATTAAACTACACTATAAATTCCTCTTTAATTTGCAACAATAGTTTATGTAAAATTAAAACGATTTTTAATAGTCTTGTGACGAAATTAAGTTTAATTTTAATTTAATGTATTTTATTGAACCAGACGTTTAATAACTTGCATGTCACAAGTCACAACTCACAACCAATAACCATGCACATTGTGTATTTGACACATTCAATATTCAAATTACATTATTTTAAAATATATTTTTTTAAGCTCACGCATTCTGTGTATTCATTGTGAAAAATATTTATTTAAAACTCTACTTTTTATTAAAATTTTTAATATAATCATCTTCTAATACGATTGTATTATCATTAATTTCCAATTAAATATCTATTACTGTTCAAAACAGAAAAAACTACTACAATAATACACGATACAAATATATTTTTACTTTCCGTGTATAACAATCTATACATTTTCATGTGAAACTTCTTTAGGCGCATTGAGAGTAAAATTTCAAGGTCGCGTCATAGCAAAACCGTCACGTCATGGAGTAAGGTGACGATTTTGGTAAAGAAGTTTCACTTATGACACGTATGCTGGGCGCTGGCACACACGCTCTTTTTTAATACTCAAAAGATAAATCAAATGTTACAATAATACTCTGTAGTTTTTTGCTTTCCGTGTAAATTATAATATTATACCTTCGATATTTTTATCTATTCATCTATACTTTTTGACTGACCTGGTTGGCTTGGTTGGTAGTGGCCCTGCTTTCCAAGCCAGAGGTCGTGGGTTCGATTCCCACCCGGTGCAAATATTTGTGTGATGAACATAGATGTTTGTTCTGTGTCTGGGTGTTAATTATCTATATAAGTACTTATTTAAAATTATATAATTATGTTTGTTTATCAGCCATCTGGTTTACATAACACAAGCGAAAGCTTAGTATGGGATCAGATCATGCAATAAATATTTCAAGACAATTTTCACACATTTATATTTATTTATGAAGTGAAACTTCTTTATCGGGGTTGGAAAAAAATTTAGTGTAACATTTTTTCGTTACGCGTGACATTTTTCCGTTATGCGCCATCTTTTTCTTATCCCTACCACGCGTGATTCGACGTATTTCTGTAAAGTTGCATAATATAGTAAATTATTTTTTGAAAAATAAGGTCATATAAAGAAGTTTCACTTCTTACGTGTGTACACTAGTACACGCACACATTTTTTATTGGGAACTATATTTTCTATCACCAAAATTTATATTTGTCATCAAGTTGTATCACCTAATAAATAGATCTATCACCACGAAATATTTTCGTTCTCAGATAAACAAAAATTGTTCCCAGGTATGAATTATCAAATTAATGTTAATATATGTGTAAAATAAGAGATCGATAACCAATAAAATTATATTGCATTACATGAATATAAACTTCGTTCTTATAATAACAGTTTTGTTACTTAAATAATAGCTCTGTGCTCAGAATGGTAGATCTGTCACCAAATAAACCGAGTATCGATCCCTGACTGCGACTCCTTTTTATTTGATATTTTGTCACCAATACAGTAGTAACATTTTATTTCGTTCAGATATTAAATTAATAGTATTCGTTACCAATTTAATACATCAATTTATAATTTTAATGAAAAAATGATCAAAGGGGCGGAGACAAATTGGCGCGCTTTAAAAATTGATTATTTTAACTTTAATTAAGTGTTTTATCTACAATTATGCTAGCCATAAGCCAGCTATACTCTGTCCATTATATTATTTGCTTTTTGACAGCTCCACGCCTATGAAGGATTGTATTGTCTATGTTAAAATGTCATACAAATAATTATTGTACTTCATGGACAGGCCCCGCCCACTTAGTGATGTCTACACAGAATTATTCAATGATGGGTCGATAGATTATAATAATCGATAGAAATACTCTGTAAAATATATCCGATACAGAAAAACTCTTCTAATAAGTTATAAAATTTAAACATAAAGACAACCAAATTGTAAGATAGAAACCAATAAATAATAAAATATTAGTTTAGTTTAGTTTTAACATAAAATGCATAGATATGTGGTCTTATTATCACATATCTTATTAGTACAATTACGTTGTAATTATTATTTACGTACCTAATTCGATTTATGATAATATTTTGAATTTATAATTGAAATGGTATCACAATCGATAATCTTTTAGACATCACTTCTGGTATCACCCGTCGAGCTGTCAAAAAGCAATTCTTATAGTGGACAGACTATATTAAACCAGAGCTGATTATTCAGTGGTTATTATTAATTTTAAGAATAAATATTGATTATTTTAACTTTAATTAAGTGTTTTATCTACTATTCTGCTAGCCATAAGCCAGCTATTTTAAACCAGCGCTGATTGTTCAGTGGTAATTATTTTAAACAATAAATATTGATTATTTTGATTTTAATTGTTTTATTTACTACTCTGCTAAAAATTTTATTTAAATATAATTTATACTACCAGTGGAAATTTAGAACCTTGGGAGTCTAGTTAAGTAGCAGAATCTTTTGGTTGAAACGATGATGACAACCCTAATTTTTTATTTGAACTTAATGCAATTTTCTAGTAACATAATATGATTTATTGGTGATCTCTTTAAATTAGTTTGCTTAAATACTTATTAGCACACACCTATTATAATACATACAAAAACATTTATTTGGTACTAGACCTTATATCTCAGGATTTTAGGTGATTTATCGTGGGACTGATTTTGCATTGTTTGGTGACTACATTTTGGTGACAGATCTACTATTTTGAGGACAAACCCTATTATTTAAGAAACACAAAACTAATTAAATTGGTGATAGCTTAAATGATACCCTTTTTTATTTATTTAGTTTCGTGTTCGGCGTGTGGGTGCGTCACGGCGGCACGCCGGTGGTGCGCGCGAGCGGGCGCGAGCTGTCGTACGTGCTGCTCGCCGGCATCCTCATGTGCTACCTCGTCACCTTCGCGCTCGTCTTCCGCCCCACAGACCTGCTGTGCTCCATACAGCGGTATGTATTAAGCCTGATTCCCACGGCATGTTTGCTTCACAAGCATTGGCAGACGACAAGCGCTTGTCGCCATCCGTCGCGATTTGAACTGAGCGTTCCCACGGCATGTGTGCGTATGGCAAGCACTGGCGAGCGACAAGCGCGCCGATTCCCATGGCATGTTGTGTGGTGTGGCGCGGTCGGGTTTGTGAAGCAAACATGTCGTGGGAATCAGGCTTTATACACACAAACATCCGGAATACACACACGTACACACACACAGCCCACAGGTACACAAATGCAAACTTAAACATTTATTTATTCAATTAGACTTCTTCTAGAAGCACTGTTGAATCATCATTGCATATTTTTAACATTTACCACCGCTTCGGAAAGCAGTAGGTATCTATGGAGAAGAACCGGCAAGAAACTCCATAATTGCTCTTTTAAAATCATGTCAACACACAACGAAACAAACATATTATTAAATTGAATGTCTAAAGGAAAACTCGTCAAGTAGTTTAAAGTAACGTTCAACGTATATGAACGCCATTTAGCTTAGTCGTTGGTATGTATAAGGCAACCGTCTTCTTGTGGACGTTTGGAAAAAGTAAATTATGTCATTCAATGAACGAGCTAGTCATTCAATCAAATAGCAGATTCAACCAGATGACGGTGACATATACACTAGTACCTATACCATCATGCTCTGTCACAAACAGCAGTCAGTAATAAACTACACACGCATTGATCTAGCCAATTCCTATTCTATTAAAAAAATGTGTGCGTGTACTAGTGTACACACGTAAGAAGTGAAACTTCTTTATGACCTTATTTTTCAAAAAATAATTTACTGTATGCAACTTTACAGAAATACGTCGAACCACGCGTTGTAGGGATAAGAAAAAGATGGCGCGTAACGGAAAAATGTCACGCGTAACGAAAAAATGTTACACTAAATTTTTTTCCAACCCCGATAAAGAAGTTTCACTTAAAAACCTCCTCTCTACACTTGAATCTTTTCCGTAACTAACCTCCACTGAAACTCATATTTGACTAACACTGCAAGTATTCCAATTGGAGCATACAGCCAATGCAAAATAACCAACATTTTTACTAACATGAATAGTCTTTACAATTCTCTTCATTCAAGTGAACCTTTATACAAATATGAATGAATGAATCGTTATTATATTCCTCAGTGTAGACCACAGAACATATATACTCAGGGGAGGGTGTAGACTGACATAATACAATTTAATGACAAGGTTAGGGCTGAATAGTGCGGGCTAATAAAGCTTTAGTTTCCATTATACTTACTATTACCGTGAAGGCAACTTTTAAACTGTCTCGAAAGAAAAGATTGTGTAAGAAAAGATAAGACCTTTCAGTAGTTTTAAAAAGGGTCTGTTTGAAACGAGTAGTGCGTTGAAAAAAATCATTGTATGAATTTATTGTTCTATTTCACGCCTAATCACTAAATTAATTTATTTGAATTGTAGAATTTATAGTCAATAGGTTTGGTTTGAAAGGACATAGTATTTGTGAAAATGATTATATAAATGTAGTGAACTGTGGAATTAATATGATGTGCATGTTTTTGTTTTATATCGAAGTGTCCTTCGATGCGTAAAATAATCCATTTTGAATGTAGTCTATATTTTATTGGGTAAATTAATAAAATATGGTACCTTTTGCGCTTTAAGGTGCATTTTTGTCAGATTACAGATTAATTTTTATCAACACGCTTTGATTAGCTTCACCTGCATGTTTGTTTGTAACCCGTGTCCTTAAAACTCGAATTTGACCCTTTTTAACGGGAACTTCGTACACTTATTAAGGACCATTGACAATACAATAGTCTCACGAGCTTATCTTATTATTTTGAATAATAATACTACCTAAAAATAATTAAAATTAAATTGTTACTCATAGTTGACTCTGTCAGGAGGGTGTTTTTAAAGTTATTAAACTATAGTTAAGATTATTTTGGAAGCAACACGTGATTACACAGCTTCGGCACGGTCTCCTGCACCTTGGCGAGACCGGGCCATGCCGTAGTCGGTAAATAAATACATAACAATATCCATCGATTCATTCATCTTTATTGCCAAGCCACGGTCTAGATAAATCACTTCGTACAAAAGAATACAATAATCTTTGATCGGCGCACGGCCCAGTCGCGACATGTGAAGCGTGAATCATGCTTTATAGTGTCATTGGCTATGTTTATTAATAAATAATAATAATAAATGAGTATTTCGTGACAATTTTCAGACACAGCACGTTCTGATCCCATACTAAGCTTTCGCTTGTGTTATGGAAACCAGATGGCTGATATACATACATATTATATAATTTTAAATAAATACTTATATCGATACTTAACACCCAGTTAGAGAGCAAACATCAATGTTCATCACACAAATATTTGCCCCGGGTGAGAATCGAACCCACGACCTCTGGCTTGGAAGGCAGGGTCACTACCAACTAAGCCAACCTTCCATTTGGCTACACAGCTTCGGCACGGGCTTCTGCTTCACGGTGGTATACGCCGCCCTCCTCACGAAGACGAACCGCATCGCGCGCATCTTCCGCGCGAGTCGCCGCTCCGCCAAGCGCCCGCTGCTCATCTCGCCCTCCTCGCAGCTCGCCATCTGTGCTGCGCTGGTTTCTGTGCAGGTTAGTGATAAATAAGAAAAAAAATAAAGAAAAAGTTGAAAAAAAGTGACAAAAGTACACGCAGCATTACTGACAGAAAAAATATAAAAAATAGAATGCGTTTGGAGCAGATCACTGAGTTCGGTTTACATTAAAAACAAATATAGTATGCGTGGGGTGCAGAATACTGAATCTGCTAACAGATCGTACGCTACAAAAAAATGAAAAATGATACGCGTCCTTTGTGTGGCATTGGACTGTCCTCGCCGCTCGTAAGTTAGTAATAAAAAAGGAAATAAATATTTACGTTTAGAAATTAAAGGCTTTTTAACGGATTCTCGCGATTTATTGATTATATCACTAACCCGTGGTGACACCAAGATGGTACGCGGTTATTAACATGATGTAAAGCTTCGTGTTTATGGTAAACTGCTGAGATAGGTTGTTTTCAACATTTTGGTAACACTGCCTATTGCAGAATTCATTAAGTTGAAATTATAAAGACCTAGAATATTATAAAGACCCCGCATTTAAAAAAGTACCTTCTTTTACTGCACTCGTAAAGTCAGAGCATGATTTAAACAGCGCTTAAATAAATTCGCGCTGTTCTTGAAAAAGGTACAGAATTCCCGGCGTAATTAGGCTAACCTCGCTGAAATTTAACCTATATTTAAATAACTCTGTCCGTATAATGATGTGTCTGTAACAAAGCCTTATTTTAAATTAACTCTGACGCTTTGTAGCATTTTCTGAAGCTATAATTACTAGAAGTTGGGCCGTCACTTAATTTTTTTCAATATAACAAACTAACTTTTTTGGGTTCGTAGTGAAAGGAATAAAAGCTCGATAAAATATAATTCTGAGTAAAAATAAATTCCAAATAAATTATAGTTAACATAACATAATTACCATAATTATTAGGTACATTACATTATTTGAAGAATTGATTAAATTACAAATTACAGTCTCTAAACCGCTCTTAGTTATTGTAGTAAACATATTTAAAATACGCCAAAATGTATGCGTTTTTTTTTAGTAAATTGGTAAATTTAAAAGTTTAAACTAGAGTCAAGAATTTAAAAATACTTAGGACTGTAAAATTGTTTCCAAAGTTAAGTGCTAAGTAAGCAGATTAACAAATCTCCGCTGACAGGTTTTGGTTTGGCGCCAATTTCCAACATTGCGGCGTGTTCACAGATTATAATAATTATTTATGTCACATTCCTCCGGATATGTTTAGCATAAAGTGGTTTATATATTAAGATATTGTTTCATATTAAATATAACAGGTACAGTTTAATAATATTCTCTCTATTTTATCATAAATTTGTACAAATTCTTTAATTTGTTCTCAAAAGCTCGGTATATTATTAATGTTATTGGTATTATGTTTCTTAAGGACTTAAATTAATATTATTCCAAAGGACGTAAATACATATTTTATCTACCTATTTCTCATTTACATTTCCTGTCTTTACAAATAAGATTTGATGTCCTAATTTGCTGAAAGACGAATACCTCATAAATAATAACGATCTCCAATTAGGTAACTCTTCCTTACAATATTTTCTTAAAACCGAATCTTGAAATGCTAATAAGAATTAAAACAAAACAGAATAACCTCTCAAGCGAAGCATTACGGTACTCGTCGAGTTCTCTAATCGTTTTCACATCAATCTCGAATCTAAAATAATTAATCACGCTTTATTTAAAATACCCCAGTAAAGGGTGGATCTTTAGGTTAACCACAATTAATAAATTTCTAATGACTCAGCAGTAATCGAGACTAGGCTATGAGTTTCCTTTTATTACGGGGGAAGTATTTATATATTATTATGGATTTGGTTTTGACTTTATGTAGATTGAAGGCCTTTTAATAGCCACCTTTTTGATTATGATAATGAGGCACGTGCAGCACTTTGATTTCAAACTTTCTTTATAATGTTTTGATTTCGTAATAATAACGTTACGCAAAAATTGATGTTTAGTCCTTTTGATTTTGTTATACCTAAGTATCATTTTATATTGTAAAAACAGGAAAAGCATCACATCTTTTCCTGCATCGAAAAACAGCATCCCAAATTCTACTAATACTGCTAAACATGAAAAAATCTACCAGGGAAACAGATGTGAAATATTATTTGACCCAAAAGCCAATGCAAGATTTGCCACTTGTAATAAAATGAATAGCGTGCCAATGTGGATGATTTAGTGTTGCATATTATGGCAGTTAATATAAAATCGTATGCGAGATTTATCAAATGGTTAAATTTACGACCGTTTGAATGCACACAATGTTTAAGTTTGACGATATTGGAATAAATGATGACGACAATATCTATGTCGATTTAGTAATTTAATATGAATGTGTTTACCAAAAATATAGTCTCTATAATTTAACTTAAGTAAAATCTAAATGATAGCAGATTTAAATATGCTTAAAAATACATATTTTTTCCCAATTCCCTATCCCTATAAAGTATAAACTCCACTTTTCCCCATGCCGCTACCTACACTTGCTGACATTAATTGTTAAACTACATAATATTATTATCTACCTACGTTGTTTAGATTTTGTCAACAAGCTATAACAACATCACTCAATGACAATATTTCAGTGACTTTCAGCTTCTAATTAAAGCATAGAGGTTACCACAAATCAAACATACGAGTCAGTACATATTTACTATAGAATCTATTCGGACTGCATTCAATTGACTCCACTTGACTGATTCGTATTTAGCTTTCAATTTCTGTGAATATCCCTCACATTCTAGAATTTGAATTGATTATTTTATTATGAATAAAAATATTGAAAACTCTAGTGAGGTATATTTCTCCTTTAGTCATCTATATTTCCCAATTTCATCCGTAGCAAATACATAATATTTCCCAGTTTGTTTTATGTTAAGAGAAATTTAATTTAATTACCACACATCAATTACCATACCATGAAGGGATGATAATCAATTAAAATTTGGTCCTATATCATAAAACTTTTGATAAAATAATTAACAAAGAGCTTTACGTATAGAAATTCCACGGAAACCCTAAACTATTCGGGTTAATTACAAGATGAGTTTACGAGGGCACAATAAACTCGGTTTTTAACGAGACAGTCAGAGTGATGTTATATCTTTAAATTAGTTTTCGAGTAAAGTTAGTCGCTAGGGGTTTCCACTTTATTTGTATAGGTTTATCACGTTTTATAATCACGTTGCTCAGTTACTTGTTAAGGGTATATTATCTGCTTTGTTAATGCAAAATGAGTTAATTGTCTATTCATCTGCAAAGGCGATAAATGAAAAACATCGTAATATATTATCTTGAACCACATTTAATTATTCTAACAATGGATTCAATCTTAATATATCTTCTTGATACGGAGACCTTTCATTTTCATGGATTTTCTTCCTCAAATTTCCCAGTTTATTCCTTTAGTTTCATCGTCAATCTTTTTTCTCTTGATGCCAATAATCGAGCAACACGATTGCAATTGCTCTGCAAATTTTGACGAGCTTACCATCTAGTCACCTACGTACTTTGAACTCGATTGACCTCTCGGGCATAAAAAAATATCAGTGTGTCTTGAAATATCAGTGTTTCTTTTATATTAGGTCTTAAACTAATTTGTGATTGGAACACTCTTAGTAAGCAAATAAAATGCTTGTGTCAGGAGGTTCCGCTCTTCTTTAACACTATTACAGAAACAGAATAAAAAATTATGAATGAATACAATGCAAAAACATAAAAGAAAAGAAAGAATTAAATAAAATCTCTGTGTGAGTGTGTGTGTATGTGTGTGTGAGTGTGTGTGAAGTATACCACATGTTATTTGCTAGTTCCTTTCCTTAAAAGGGAT
Organism: Colias nastes; assembly: GCA_907164665.1. Classification (NCBI taxonomy): domain Eukaryota; kingdom Metazoa; phylum Arthropoda; class Insecta; order Lepidoptera; family Pieridae; genus Colias; species Colias nastes. Next base: position 11,937 of record CAJQZM010040847.1, on the reverse strand, counting down.
TAATATGATCATTAATTCCAGGTGCTGATAGTAGTAGTGTGGATGATAGTGGCCCCAGCCCGCGCGATGCACCACTACCCGACCCGCGAGGACAACATGCTCGTGTGCGACTCTTACGTCGACGCGTCATACATGATCGCCTTCTTCTATCCGATCGTGCTGATCCTCGTCTGCACGGTATATGCCGTGCTGACCAGGAAGATACCAGAGGCGTTTAATGAGAGCAAGCATATTGGTAGGTATTTTATTTTTGTGGTAAAGATTCAAAGTGAAGCTAGTTGAATAAATTGTTGAGTTTGGATTTTGATTAAACTGTGTTTTTATAGGAAACTTGGCTAAAGTATCTTGAACTTCTCGTAGTTAATGGTAATAATATGCATTGTTTAAAATAATGTCAATACTAATTATTGTCCAAAGTTTAATTTATTATCATAAATTTCGGGTATATAACTAATTGTCAAATATTTCATTTGGAATGAACGCAATCCTTGCTTTCTCCGAATTTCTAATAACTGGCAGTAAGTAGGAAATCTCAATTTCTTAAATTTTAAATATTTATAACCCTCTGATTTTAGAATGTTTAATATTAAATAAACTTACATTACATTTAAATGGGATTGAACAAACATTACAGAAACCGATATGACTTGCAAAATAATATTTCTATTTTAAAATAAACTAACTAGCAAATCATAAATACATGTGCACCTATTGCTTTGTCCTTATCCACCAGTTCGTCAATCAAGCTTCATTACTGAGCTTGGTCATTGGAAGTGAATGCTCGAAACAATACTGATGTGTCCATCTTGAATGTACTTCGATTAACGTATCCATAGAGAATTGCTTCCAATCGACAGAAATATAGATCCGACTGCCTCAGTAAACGGTGCAACGTCCGAACTTCAAGCTAGTAATGCTATTGTTGAAGTAATGTTTAAACCAAATTAACTAAATCAAAATCTTTCGATTTATTCCTTTGGATGCCACCGATACTAAAATTTGTCGTAAAAATCTATTGGAGATATTAACGCATTTGGGACTGAATATTAAACGGATGACCATACATAGCAAGTGATTTCGGGACTGACGTCTTATCGTCCGTTAAGGAGTCAGGCATTCATAATACGATCTTTCCCGTCGCGTATATTATAATGCCATTTAGATAACTGTTTTCATGTAAAAAACATAATATTATCTTTAATCATTTATAGCATTATCTTCTACTTACCTTCCTCCGGACTTATTATAATATCACAATTAACATCAAATAGTAGCATGCTACAAACCGACATTACATTCTACTGAAACTGTGATTAACTTTAGTCAAATAAGGCTTATTACGAACTAACAATTGGAATCCTAAACGTTCAAACACACGCGTCAGCTAATTGCCCGACGTCAGCGGGATCAATAATTGAATTTCAATTAGGATTCTGGTTTGGGTGTTTATCCAACAATGCTGTAAGCAAATAACGCAAGGGGTTACGTTGGATGTGCATTGTACTTCTGTCTATCTCGTATACAGCCTTGTCTACTTATGTATATGTCGGGAATTCGGAGTACTATGCTAAAAGACAAATTGGACACATAAATTTCAAAAGAATAGGGTATCGATGTTGCTTTTTCTTTAGTGTGATCATCAAGATAGGACTAATATGTTTTCGATACATTTGACTTCTAATACAGAACCTCAGTAAATTGTAATGTTAATAAAGCTTAGGATAGATACAAAATATACCCGTTCATAGCAACGGTTTAAATTTGCTGCTTTTATGTATGAAATAATAATATTTTCCACTGCCTAACTCAAATTTTCCAATAGATCATAATATTGACTTTTGAAATTTATATTAATCCAATAGTCAACGGTAACAATCTTCCAGCTGAGAGCCAAAATTAGGTCCTACAACAGATTAATTGCAGATTAGATAGAGATTTCGCAGCCGGTGTCATAGACATTAAACATCATTAATCTAAAGTTACAAGCTGAAATGATAAATCCTTTAACGAGACATTCGTACCAGAGATTAAATTTTACTTTTGGTCATTAATCTTGTCAAAAATGTTCCCAATCGGACGAGAAATTGATTTATTCGAGGGCTTAGCATTGTCAATGGGCTAACTCCAACCGATATGATGTATCACCTTATGAAATTGCTCGCCTTTAAAATCCAACGAAATTATGAGCAATATATCAAAATATAATTTTGAAATTTCGTTCAATCAATTAAGATATATTGGTTACTAGATGTGGTGCAGAAGAAAATTCACATTTGTTACTACTCTTCGAAACATATCGCCCATAGGATCTGTCCTTACATTTTAATTAACACTGCTATCCGTTTATACGGGCTAAGTGTCAATTTGTGGTCATTGAGTAAACCACAATATGACCTCCTTGTGACGTACTAACTCCACAACACATTCCATCAATAATTATAAAATGAACCGATTAAACTGAAATGAATCCTGTTTCAAACACGAATATTTATCTAGCTACTCGTATAACATTTTATTTAGGATTCCAGAAAAAAGTTTACAATAATAATATCTTAGGTTATGAAATATTTCGAAACGTGGAAAACGAATATCTCTTATCTCTATCTAAATATTTCTATGAACCTATTCGTAATGAACTATTAGGTAGGACTATGCAATATCATTTTATAGCATCAAAAAAAGCATGATGGCGATATCTAGAATGGCTCTATCCTATAAAAACCCACAAAACCAAATACTCAACACGCTTAAAGTAGAAAGAAAGGCTCAATATTTATTCAATTATACTTCATCTAGACCCACTTTTAAATCGTCATAACATAGTTTTCCATTAACCACCGATTCGGATATAAGCAGAAGTTCCCACGTATACAATTTTCTTCAGGGTTCACAATGTACACCACATGTGTGATCTGGCTGGCATTCGTGCCGCTATACTTCGGCACAGCGAGCCACGTGCCGCTGCGCATCACCAGCATGGCCGTCACCATCTCGCTCAGTGCTAGCGTCACACTCGTATGTCTGTTCTCGCCTAAGGTGAGTGTCACGCGTATACTTGTTACCGTATTTGTCACGCGTATACTTGTAATGTATCTATACTTATTACTTATATAATATTATAAAGCTGAACTGTTTGTTTATTTGTTTGTTTGAAGGCGCTAGTCTCAGGAACTACTGGTCCGATTTGAAAAATTCTTACGGTGTTAGATAGCCCATTTATCGAGGAAGGCTATAGAGCTTATATATATTATCATAGGCTTGTCACTTGAAGAATTTCTTGAATTATTTATAATGCTGCAAGAATTTATGTAATTTTTAGGATAATTTCAAGTGCTTTGTATTAGATTTAATATTTGTTTGCTTGTTTATTAATATTAATTGTTGTATCAGTGATAATTTTTGAAGAGAAAATAAGGTAGTTAGTTAAGAGATTTTTCCTGATAGAGTTAATAGAATCAAACGTTGTTCTTTTGAAAGTCTTTTTATCCAAAAAAAGAACATTGAATTAATATGGATCATATTTTATTTTCAACATAGACAGACAAAGACAAATATTTTAATCCAACTTGCGATCGAGTCATTTATCTTTAATATTATCCATCCATTTACCTACAGGAGCTCTATCCTTCAAATGTCTTCACAAAAATATCAGCTGTGTCTGGTCTAGATTACCTTAGGTTTTATTTTATCCACTGAAGTAATTTTAAATAGAAATTTATTTCCAGACACTTTCAATTTTGGTTAGGCAACACTCGTAACAGAGATACCGATAGGTGTTTCTGCTACGAGTCAGAGGTACAATATTGTTAGGCAGTATCGGTTATTTTTGTACACCAAACATCATCATTAGATTTCATATGATTGGTTATACTTATTATATATCCTTTTTGCGAGTGTATTTCTTACATTTATTTGAACATAAACATTACAACATAAACATAATTATACATTTTGTTCTGCTTCTTTGAGTTGATGCATTGTATTTGTGCATAAACTCAAATGCCAATTAGATATATCGTCACTTATTTATTTTATCTACTAAATTTCTTCGTCTCTCTACTGCAATACTGTTCCAATTGCAGCTGTACATAATCCTGATCCGTCCGGAGCGCAACGTGCGGCAGAGCATGATGCCGGTGCGCTTCAGCCGCGCGCCGCCGCGCTCCCCGCTCGCGCCCCACAGTGAGTACACACACACATACACACCACTTCTAGTCACACACACACACATACACACCACTTCTAGTCACACACACACACACATACACACCACTTCTAGTCACACACACACACACACATACCTACACACCACTTCTAGTCACACAGACACACAAACATACACACCACTTCTAGTCACACACACACAGACACAACGCAACGGCATACACACCGCACACACACACGTACATGTACACATGCACATTAATTATACGGCACATGGTCATACATGTACAGACAGACACGACGCATATTATATCACAGAATACATAATAGTAGCTAAACGCTACATAACGGACACTCTCCGCCTCCCGCCAAAATTAAACACTTACCTCACCCCGCACGATCACGCTATAGATGGCCCGCATTTTTCCGCAAGGACGATACGCAACGAAGAATTTTGGAATTGTGATTATCGTTTTTCGTAGAAAATGGTTAGATATTGTGCTGTTTACGGATGTATTTCATCAGAAAAACGTGAATTTCTTTACGCTAGTCACAAATGTGCCATCCATAATGCGTTAACACACACATTTGCAGTCTCTACAGTGTGACTGTCAAAACGATAATTTTGTATGGAGTGTCCGGGGTGTGATTATACACCACATATCGCACACACGTACAAAAAATCATACCACAAACACACACACACACACAATCCTCACACGTAAACTGCGCACACATTCATTGCAGACATGTACACTATGCTGATGATATCACAATACGGCCCTACTCGTACATGCTCTGCACACTATTATACACAATATACACATAATAGGTATGTACTAGAGATGGTTGTTGAGACAGTGTTTTAAGGTTTTACGCCTAAACATACAGATACATCTAATGTTGTAATTATAAGCATAGAGCTTGTTGATTACTCAGCACTACACACGTACCATACACCTATTTCTGAAAATACTGCATAAATAGCAAAATAACTTTCAAAACCACCCTTTCACCGTTTCCATGGGTCATTTCTTATTAAAATGAATATTCTGTTTGTATTGTATGTGAATTTATGTTATCGTCAAACATAATTATAAAATTATGGGGTGTTAATTAAAATTATGGCAATTAAATGATTTAACCCTCATCCTAAGCAATCAGAATCCTTGTGTTCAGAGCACGGATTGCCGCGGGGATGACGGGATTAATCTTTACGGAATACATTCTGATCCCTTTTTCGGAAGACTAGACGCTTACCCCGGCTTCGTCTCAATAAAACGTGAACACTAAATTATAGAATGTCAGTGAAAAAATAATCGTCTATACTGATCTAGCTTTTTTACATGATTGATTAACGCGAACTTCCTATTATCTCTTTTATCTTTATCTTCATTGTATTTACATACTAAGCTTTCCATGTGGCTACGCTCTTCTTCCCAAATAAAAAGTAACCTTCGTACTGACTACTTTTTTTAACCTTTAGTTTTAGTATGTTTTACTTATCATATTTTTTTTCCAGAACCATCATGCGCTGATAAAGAAACTCAAACTGAAACGGCGGACTTCAACAAACTAACGAACGGTCAAACTGTTCAAATGAAAGCCGCTGACAAAGAGAAAGAAAAAGAGAAAGAGAAAGAAGATAAAAAGAAAGAGAAGCATATCAAAATGGCGAACTGCGAACGAGGCGCGACAAATAAACCGGAATCTTTATAGCAACGAGCCTCTTCCAAATCCCTAACTGATGTTTATAAAAACAATAATATTAAATTAAAGAAAAAAAGTTGTTCTTGTAGAATACGAGAGAGGAAACCAATAATCGTATAATCTTACTTTAAGGGCCTTCAATAAAATTATATGCGCTTAATGTTTTGTCCCTTCCTCTCTTAAAATATCCCACAAGAGAGAGGGAGACAAATGTATGTACTATAGTTACGTAAATTAAGTGATTCTGTACTTTTTCACTTAAATCTCATATCTTAAAGAGTCTACTTATATAAATCATAATATAAGTAGTTTATTTGTAAAATGGTAAATATGTAAATATTCAAATTGTAAATATAAGAGAAAAGACACATAGTGATTGTATATAATATTGATAAATGTATAGAAATTGAGAAATATACAGGCGAAGCACTGAGCCAGGATGGGGTGAAGATGGTAGTAGATCCTAGAAATACTATTAGAGTTAGGTAGATTGTTATTATAATATAATATAATTCAAGTTTATATGATATTCCTTATAAAAGACTGCATTTATCTAAGTTTTCTAAGTTAACTGAGTAAAATCTTTTTCTCCAAAAATGCTATTTCTTTAAATACATAGTAAGCTTCCATAGGTTTTAACTTACTTTTGAATTTACCCGCATGGTGAGATAATAGAAGTAAATACAAGTCCCAAATAAATTGAGTTTATCTCTAAATTCAATTTTAAATTAATTATTGAAGTAAATATAAAATATTTCATTCATATCATCTTTCCTTCATCATATATTAGAAAGTTAATCTTAAAAACTTAGTTATTCACATATCGCATATTAACCGTAAAAAGTTAAAAAATTAATATATTATTGTTGACTTTAAAAATGTATATGCTCAAGTAGTGTAACTTTGTAATTATAATTATTAAATGATTGTAATTATATTCCTTAATTTTCACCCCATCTTTTGCTTCGCCTGTATATATTAAAACATATAAAACTGATTATTTATTATAATTTTAATGTATATAACTATAATAATTTAAGGAAATAAAATTTGATGTTGCATATTTTCTTATTTTTTATTTTTACCTTACCTTCTATCCCTCTTTTTATTTCTTACTACAATCTCTCTGAAAGGTCACATATCTATAAAAAAGGATTAGTTAACAAAAAATGATCGAAGTTTTTTCTAGTTTCAATCATGATCACAATTATTCACAAACAAAATTTTTTACTTGAATAAGATTACAGTTAACAATAATTACATCAACTTTTCCACACTTTACCCTTCACGTTATTTATATTCGTGCCCTTTATTCGATCTTCCCAAAAAAGATTCATATCTTAATCCTAAACTTGTTGGGTTGCATGAATTTGCAATTTGTTAGGTAGGTAGGTAGGTACCTACTCATTTTATAAGCCGCTACATTAAAAAAAACAATATATCCCGACTTGCCTAAAAAATAGTTAAGTTGAACTTAATTACAATGTTCATCATCACTACCACTTCATTCATCATTATTTCTTTGATAGAACCATCAAATTCCCGAAATACAGTTACTAAGTATAACGCATTCTCGTCAAACAATGGTGGACCCCACCTTTGAACATATAGGAAGGGCCATTAATCTAGAGACCAGTACAGCTTAATTCTGAATTCTGATTGATCGACTCCCGGCTTACACAAAACGTTTTGTTGAACGTTCTGATTGTAGGTTTTTTGAACTGGAATACTCCGGTGTCTTTTCCGGAATATCTTTTCCGTAAAATCTACTCTTGTGACAAATAAACGGTAACGGTCATTGAGCTATTATTACTACGTAATATGTATATCTCAATGGTAACGGTAGGTATTTAGAGTTTGGTCTGATACGATTCTGAAAAAATATTTATGATAAAACCAGCTTTTCCCCGCGGCTCGGCTCGAGGTCGAATTGTAAAACTTATTTTCTCGAATCCATCTGAAGACACAAAAACATTATTCAAATCGGTCCAGTCATTTAGGAGGAGTTCAGTAACAAACACACGCACGAAATAAATACACCTATAAAAATGTCAAAATATAGACTACAGCTATACAAGATAAGTAAAATTAATAATTATTTTAGGTAACATTAATACAGCATCTGTTCATGAAAATTATCTCATCTCAACTCCATTTAACGAATGAATTTTAGCGTCGGCTTTTTAATTATTAATAAAGCTCGAGTGTTTTGTTCAGAAAATGTGAAGGAAACAAAAGCTGTGTCCATATACATAAAGGCCTTTAGCAATGAAATTGATTAATGATCCCCAACCCGTGCTTGTAGGCTGTATACAGTATGATAAATAATAATATATACACTATACAGTCCGCCATTATTTTGTGAGATAATATTGGATAGCGTGTGCAAGTACTTATCTTTTAACGTTTTCAAAAGCGATTTTCAATGATTTTATACTATGTAAGTACCTTGGTAATGAATAATAAAATTCAATTTTACCTGATGATTTTGCTTTTTGTTATAAAATTAATATAGCTAATTATGCAGTGGCTTCAAACACACAATTATTAACATTATCATTAATCAATTTATCTTACAAAAGTATTTCCTAAAGAAAATATACTTATGTGAAAATTTTATGGATTTGACATAATATTGTAAAATATTGGAAATTTTAGGTTCATAAGTAATATCTATATTGTCTTCACGACACAGGAGGAGGAAGTTTTGCAAAAATAATTTATAGGTATATAAATCAATCTGGAAGATAAATAATTTACTCCATCGGAAAAAAGGATAATACGTATAATTTGGAAGACATACAATAATATTATTATGTAGGCTTAGATTTAGGTAACTAGTTGAGTAACATTTTTAAATTCATTTCGGGTGAACTTATACTCAGCCTCACCCAGCATCTTTATCCTTACTTTGCTACTAATACATAATAATAATGCGAAATCATGTTTGTTTGTCTTTCTTCAGGTCGCAAACGAACGAATGATATTATTGGGCCAATCTATACTTTTTCTCACAACATGCTCTCAACTAAATTCATTAATTCCGCTAGATGGTGCTATATTAAAAATGTAACATTGATGACAAATCCTAATTTTCTCTAACCCCGCGAGCGAAGCTGCTTGCCACGGCAATCTCGTGGGCAGAATAATAAAATAAATTTTAGACAACATTATATTGTAAGGTATTACAAAAAATAGATATTTTAGAACGCATCATTCTAATGTCAGTGTCAAAAATGTTTATAAATTTAGTTGCCACTTGCCAATGTCAAACTCATATGGATCTTCAATGCGAATATGCGAATTGAAAACAAATTGCGGATAAAAAGTGAATAATGGAAGAACCCATCGATAGTATACGGCAAAACAATCGAAGTCTACTTCAACTTAATAGACGAACCCATAGAGATGAGATTAGCGATATAAGACGTTCATTTGGAACTTGGTATGTTTTACGCTTTTTTAAACACTGTAAATCGTTTATTAAATGTGTTATATTATAAACCTAGCCTTATCTGATTCATAAATAAACGTTATAATAAAGATGTATTTACAGCACATCAACGCACAATGCTGCAGTAATTATGGACAAATTAAAAACAAAATCGACTATAACTGCACAAGAATTAAATCAACTTAAAAATGCTCTTATGGAAGAACCTTCAAACATTGAGAGATTACTCAATGTGCATGGAGCTTTAAGAGGCATAGTCAGGGAATTAACAGGTATTTAAACATAGTTGTAAATAATATATACCTCGTAGTTACTTAAGGTCTCTTCTTATAAATATTGGGGAAGAGATCATACTGCCACATACAATTATTATTAAGTATTGGTTGATGTATGTGACCTTTCCAGCTATTACATGCTGATATACAGATTGCATCAAACAACCTAGTTTTTGCACCTAATCACTTCCATCTTTTAAATTAGTCTTTTGTTGTCAGATTCTATTTGGTGTCACCATAACAAACAGTAAAATAATAACTATAAATCTCATACATTTATTTCATATTTTCCAGGTGCTGACATAAAGAAGCAATGTGCTGCAGCGGGATGCTGCTGTAATCTTGCAATGGGAGATAGCAAGGCTTGCTTCACTATTGCCAAAGCTTCTGGTACATATTTACTGGCTGCCGTTGATAACCTCGCTACTGAGTTGGCTGTAAGTATTTTTACTTACTGTTTTTTAAGCTTTGTAGGAATTAATGTTAATTTAATTAATAAACGGGAATTCTGTATTTTCCATAAACATAATTTTAAACTGATACTGTTTTGGAGAACAGCTTTTTCTTTATCAATTAAAAATCATCATTTTCTAACATGTTATACTTACTGGGTGTGATAAATTTTCCAAATAAAACTTTTCTATTTTGAAGTGTAGACAGTTGGCAAAATCATTTCCCTTATTTTTATATTGGTTTAAATTACAGTCTGACTAAACTTAAAGGATTAATATACAATATAGTATGTAATAATTTCATAAACTAATAAATATTCCAGGTGACATGCACATGGACGCTAGGTAACCTAGCAGCTTCTGGTACTAAAGTGTGTGACATCCTCACATCACAGGGGGCTCTATCCAAATTGAGCGAACCACACACAAATGAAGAGGTGCAAGACGCATGTTGGTATGCCCTCAAGCATTTTGTGTATCAAATAGGAGATGGATTGAAGTAAGTAATTAATAAAAAAAGTTTTTAACAATTTAATTATTATGTTCATACGCTTAATACTTACCTATTTATAAAGTAAATATACCGGTAGAATTGAAAACTTTTTTTTTTGAAGTTGGTTAAAAAGTAACATTCTTGCTATCTGTACACGTGCTAACAATGTATCATTTTAAAAATAAATTTCCTGATAATATTATAATCTTTAGTAAAGAGCATTTAATTTTTAATGAGATGTTTTAGTGTTTTTTTAAGTCAAAGTAACGTTCTGTGAAAGTGTAATATTGTGAACAGGCTATATTGTAACAATCACTTGAGTCTTTAAAGTTTTATGATGATGTTAAAAACCTGTATTAAAAATCTGGTTTGTTTTCTAGGGTGGAGTACCTCCAGAAGATGTTACAGTCACTAACGAAATCTCATCTCACATTGGAAGCTTCACAACTGCTCTTCATTCTATCCTGTCATCCTGACTTCCCCAGTTTTATCACAGAAGAATTAATTACAAAACTATTAGAACAATTCACTAAAAGTATAGAAAATCATTTATTATGTAACCAAGATTATCCATGTTGTGACTTTGTGTATATCTGTCGAACTTTGGCCAACACAAATGAATCTGTATACAATGTAATATTAAATGTTATTGTTTGTAATAAAATGAGTGTTGTTATTAAAAAAGTGTTAAGTACAGAGAATAAAATTGTTAATGAATCTTTTTTATGGTTGCTAGGCAACGTCTATAAGAGCTGTGGTGGAAATGAGTTCTTTGAATTTTTAATAAGCTGATGTTGGATAATAAATGAGTTTTATATTATACCTTTTTTTATTTTCCTTCTTAGACCTTATACGTTAGTTACTCTCCATTGTTTATTGAAACTATAGTTTAATAATTGAAAGAGTATTTTTTATCTAAGGTACTGAAACTGTGTCGGGAATCGAACCCAAGATATAGAATAATATTATCTTTGTATGACTTGCGATGCTTATGAAACAATGATTATTTATAAAATTTATATGGTTTTAAGATGATAGAAGATATTGGGAATATTAATTATTATATTATACTTGATACCTATCAAGTATAATATAGCAGTAGCATGTAACATATAGCATGTTTCATTCCATTCATTAGCATACATTCCACTTCCCTTTTCAAAATATAATAAAACACAAATTGGGCAATAAATATAATTCATTCATAATATAAGTAATTGTTTATAATATAATTAGATTATGATAAGGCTACATGATAGCATTACTACGTCAACACTCTCACAAATGCAGCTAAGAGGGACTTTGCACATAAGTGGTCTAGAGCCATGCCTCTAATTATTATCATAATGAAGAATGTTACTAGGTATGCCAAATCCCTTGAAATTGTGT